>JASCZW010001894.1:0-72079 GCA_034211315.2 Aedes japonicus | reverse complement strand
GGTAGGATATAAAAATTTTTTTCATGACTTAAAACAATACAGAGATTAATGTGGACAAAATTTGAAATGTTTTCATTAAGTGGTTTGGACTACAGCTGGCGTCAAAGTTGACGCTCTAACATGAGTATTTTCGCTTTCGACCGATATTTACCATGCTGAACTATCGGTGCAGAAACAAAGCTGAGGTGAATTCATCTTATTAATTCGGCCCAAACCTGTATTCGGCCTAAATCTGTATGTGTGTCAGATTTTGAACTGGCATGTTTTTAATAAAGAATCATTGTCAGACCTCAAGCATATTATGTTTGATAATAAAGCTGAATCAATAATTATAGAAAATTATAGAAACCTTTATCATTTTATTTTAACAAACGATAATAAAATTGTTGTTACATCAATAAAAATTTGTTCACAATTAGAAAAAGTCTTTGATGAAATGCTTGATAAAATGATCTCATCATATCATGCTAGTTGTCCTGTTCAACATAAGTCATTCAGGAGGGATGATCTTTGGTGGAACAAAAACTGGCGGTATTGAGGAAAAAATCTAGACAATTGTTCAATCGAGCAAAAGCTAATTCAGACTGGGACCAATACAAAACGGCTCTGACTGAAAATAACAGAGAGTTGGGACGTGCCAAACCAAAGGACTGGAGACGGGTCTGTAAAGAGATCAGCAACGCTCCAACAGCTGAAAGGCTGCACAGAGCATTCAAATGGTCTTGGCAACCTTAAAACAGGAAATAGTAGTTTTACAGTCAATTGTTCTGAAACTTTGGAAGTAATGATGAGAGCTCCCTTCCCGGGGTTAACATCTGTATTTGCTGAAACACATGACTTTGATGAGGTAGGAAGCTTATGGTGAGCTGATGCTTATCTTGATGCGTGTGAAATCTTCACGCCATCTAAAGTTGAATGGGAACTGAGTTCTTTTCAACCTTTAAAATCAGCTGGAAGAGATTAACTTTTCCCAGCACTGCTCCAGTAGGTAAAAGATTTGCTTTTTTCCTAGCTGACTTAACTATTCAAAGCTAGTGTTACTCTGAGTTATATACCAAAAGCTTGAAGAAAGTTTCGGGTTGTCTTTATTCCAGAAGCGGAAAAGAAGAGATAAAACGACCCCTAAAGCTTTTAGACCAATCAGTCTTTCCTTAGTTCTATTATAGACAGTGGGAAAATTATGGAAGACTTTATTAAGCCAACAAGCTTAATAGAGCCTCCCTTAAGCAAAAACCAATCAGGAAAATCTACTATAACGGCGCTACCACTGCTTGTTGCTAAAATTGAGAAAACGCTTCAAACCAAAGAAATAGCTTTGATTGCTTTTCTTGATATTAAAGGAGCATTGGATAATGCATCCTATACCTCAATGCGCTCCGAAATTTTCCATCTTGATAAGGTTATCACTAAGGGTACAGATGCCCTATGAATATGTAATAAAACACTGCGTAGATCTCGGGAACTTCGATCAAAAACTGTCCATTGGATTTATTCAGCAATAGTCCGTCCGAAAATTACATATGGTTCGCTTATATGGTGGCCTAAACTGAATGAGGTAACCGCCCAAGTGAAGTTAGGTAATGTACAGAGACTTGCCTACACAGATAAAAAGAAACATTGAATGGGATATTTCATGTAAAGTCAAGGCAGATACCGCCTAAATCTAGCCTATTATATGAAAGATTGCATACATTGTTGTATGGTAAATGCAATATTGCAAACAATTTCGTTGTTTACACCTCCTTCGGCTTGGAATTAAACAAGGGGAACTTTTACGCACCTGTTAAATTTTTTTTTCTGTGTATGTATCAATAACTAGGTCAATGAAAAGTACACCATCTGTAGCTTTGAGTGCCCTTCTTAACATGTTACCTTTACACCAATTTCTAAAACAGCAGGCAGCGAAAAGCGCTCTGCAACTAAAACGATACAAAAAGATTCTAGATGATGATTTGGTAGATCATTTAAAGATCCTTTAGAATTTCAAGCTAAACCCAGATGTTAAAATAATAGAAGATTGGATGACAATGAAGACAAACTACGACGTTCCTTGAAAGTAGTCAAATCAAGTATGGGAGTCGGGTGTGTCTAGTTTGTGTACTGGTTCCATTGTGTTGTACACGGATGGGTCGAAAAGTTTAAGGCCCTGGAGTCAGGAAACCCTTACCAATGGAACATAGTCCAACTGGGTCCTATACTGGGTGCCCGGCCATTGTGGTATTGAAGGAAATGAAAAAGCTGACAGATTAGCAAGATTGGTCCGGAACCATTTTGTGGGGTCCCAAAGTGTGTTCTGAGGACTGAAATAAAAAATTTGGAAATGTCCATGGTAAAATCAAACTGGAACGCTACGGATACATGCAGACAAGCCAATATAGTCTCATACAAAATAAAACTCTATTTAGTTCAAATCGATAATCCAGATTTTTTTGATTTTTAACTTAACCCATTATATTGCAATATAATAAGGTCTGTATCCGCATTATTCCGGACACCTCAAAACATGAATAAAACATAAATTTCGCATTATATTTCCATCGTAGTTGTTTATTTAAGATTCCTGGGATGTGGTTTAACCATTCGTGAAGACAAAAATTAGTTATTCGGTATTTGCATAAAATTTTCGAACTTTGCGCTTAACTCCGTCCATTAGGGTTTGTACAGACTATTCAGAAATTGTAGAAGCCGTCTTTGTCCAAATTTGCTGGAAGTGTTTTGTGCCTTTCATTCCTTGCTTCTTTCCAGAAAGTTTCCGCTTCACCAGAGCCCATTATCTCTCGATTGGTCGTAGCTGTGGGCAATTTGGTGGGTTTGAGGTTTTTGGTACAATGCCCACTTGATTTGCATGGTACCACTCCATCACAGTTTTGGCATAGTGGCATGATGCAAAATCGGGTCAGAACAAAGGTTTTTCTTTGTGACTTTTGATGAAGGGTAGCAATCACTTCTGCAGACACTCTTTCTGATAGATCTCCTTGTTGATTGTGCCTGTAGTGACGAAAGATTTATTCTTTTTGCCACACATGCAAATTGCTGGCCACACAAGGTATTTTTTGGGAAATTTCGATGCCTTCTTCAACGCGAAACTTCTTCATCGCTGGTAAAAGATAAACACCGAATGAAAACAATCGGACATAACCTAAAAGCGTTTATATAAACATAGTGCAAAACTACACCAACACATACGTGAACCATGTTGAGTAGTTGCACCACACCAATGCAAGGAAAACATGTATGAGAATATATTGGACACGGTGTAAAAGCCCGAATCTTACTAACTTTGAGTAAAAACGGGCCTTTGGGTAATTACTGGTATGTTGATTGGTCACTGCCCGAGTGGGTATCACCTAAATAAAATTGGAAGATACATTCAACAGAATGTTGTTCTTGCCAATTTGAAACTGAATCTGCAGAACACATACTCTGCAGTTGTGGAGCGTTATTCAATCAAAAGATTTCAAGATTTGGATAGGGTTTACTAGAGCTCTCTGAAATTTGGCAAAATGATCCTGGTAGGGTATTAGACTTTATTAAAAATGCGAGCCTAACTGGGATCAGGGGCTATGTCAACCCATGTCCACAACATCTTAATTGGGACAGGATTCAAATAAATTGCACCAAATCAAATATGGGTCATACAACAATCATCCTAATGAATGGGTGCAGTTGTGTTTTGGCGCTACAAAAGGATAAAGAAAACGAAGTTATGTGTACATTTATGAGACGAAATTGAGTGTATACTTTATTATTACCAGTACTGCACACAGGAAAAAATAATGTATTTTAACAAGCGCGTAAAATTTTCCCTCGTTTAATTCCAAGTCAAAGGAAGCGTAAACAACAAAATTGTTCGCAATATTTCATGCGCCATTCAACAACGTTTACAATCTTTCATACAACAGAAGATTCAGGCGATATCTGACTTTGAAATATTCCATTATTGTCTGCTAAATATAGCATTTCCTTAATGTACATCAGATAACGCAGAAAATTCATTGTTCCCTTTTATCTGTGTATCGTATAATTCTTCTTCTTATTATTATTATTATCAGTACTGTATATGCGATGTTGCCTATCGATCCATCCAACCCGGTTCTGGTCCTACAATGCAACAATGAGTGATAGTGCGTATAACATCATATCACACAAACAGCAAATAGGAGTAGGACAACCATTTGAAAATGTATGTACAAAAATTCGAACAAAATTTAATTGAAAACGGCTTGATGTAAAATGTAGGAAAGCTTAACAGCTATTCGATAAATATACACGGAAACAAAAGCATTCATGAAATTAAAAGGAGACCGTGAACTAGTTCATGTTTTCAGAATTTTTACCTTAAACGGATTTTATCCGTGTCCAATTGCAATTTAAGTATTATTTTCCCGTTAATGCCCCTATTCCATCATCTAAGCGTATACATACTGTCAAAAATAATTACTTCCATGTCTTCTACATTTTACAAGTTGGAATTCTCTCTATCAAATCTTATGACTTTTGTTGTTCGTCATGCAGCAAGTTTATAAATTCAATGAATTTGTGCTTTTTATTCATTCGAAGGTACTTAACAAAAGTAAATATATTACTGGTAACATTAAAATTATTGCGAGTTCCCTTCAAATGTGATGATTTTCCCTATCAACACAGTTGCAGTTTTGATCGTCCTCAAAACACAGTCAACTATACAAGCTCGACAAGACTAAAATTTAATATTCATCGATCGTAATGGATCACGCAGCTCCCCCATAGGAAACAGCAGAGAAACAAATCATCACTGCGTGGAAATAAGAACATTTACTTTCGTTCCAGTTCCTGAACGATGACGCTGTCGACGACGACGAACGAGCAATCTTCCCTCGATGCCTGTCTGGGTCTGGCTCATCCGTGAGCGGCTACCGTAGGAAGTTAGTTTACTGTAACAGTTATGCTTTTCTGATTTTTCGTTTCGACCCGGCGTCGTTGTCGTCGTCGCTGTTTTGGCTGCGTATTGGAGGTTTGATTCCCTCCAAACTAAAGTTCCGGGGTGCTCACGTTCCGTAGGATAGATTCACCTTTTACTAGCATCCAAGATAACCTAAAGCTGTGTCTGAATTCGGTTCAAGAATGAATCTTATACTCTTATTTTTTGTTTGAGTTTGGAGAACGTGGTAGGAAAAACAGGAGCGTCTCATGCGTGAATCATGGACTCAGTGCCGGTGGCGGAATAATTTTACAGTTCAAGGATGCTACTTCATGGCAGCGTATTTAGACACACGAGTGGTAGGTTTGGGAAATGAATACGCGCTTCACTGGCCGTGAATTTGGGTGTGCTCTGCAGAGCGGTAATTGTTTCAGTCCGATGCTCTTACCAGGTTCGGTGCACTCTGGCGCCGGCTGAAGTGTGTATTATAATCCACATTGATTATGTTGATTATAAAATATTTGCGATGAATGCTGTTCGATTGACAAACTGATGTTTGTGTCTTAACTAAAGGATTCGCTTTTTTCCGATTCGTAATGCTTAGGAACTTATAACCTGCTCTCATTATAGTATTGAGTTATTAATGGAGAGTTTGTACTAGTAAAATTATGTGATAAGTACAACCATATCTAACATTACTATATCAGACCGGGAATCGAACACGGCTCATTTATGCATGATGTTGTTTGGTAGTTGCATCTTTATCAACTGAGTTAAGAGAGAATATAGAAAAACATTGAAACACTCTTTCAAATTTTCGCTAGTAAACGCGAGCAAATTCCTTTAAATTCCACTACGAGCTTATCTTTTGACAGATAGGCCAATTTCGTCTGCTACTTACAGACTTCTTCAGTGTCGAGTGCTTGATTAGATTTATTGCAACCGTATAGCACTCCTGCCGGCTTTGATAATAAAACTACATTCAAAGCTGTGTTGTCCACTAACACCTCCTCTATGCATCTTTAAAGCCAAAATGTGTACAAAAGGGCCCACTCTATAGACGGTTCTGCAAACAAATGTATAAAACCTTCACAAGACCATACTGATTTTGTAAATGATCACGTGCAAGATGTGATGACCACTTATGAAAACCTTCATAAAACCTTTTGGCTGCCATCAATACCAGTATTGGGCCAAATAGCCACAGCTGTCAATATCTTCACGGTGATTGCGTGCTTGGTTTTGGTTGTTCTGCTTTGTTCGATTCTCTGCTCTTCGTCATTTAACAGTAAATAATATCGAAGAAAAAAAGGTTCTAGTGTTGCGGGAAATTTTGTTTGATAGCAACATATCCAAAACAAATTTAGTTTTCTTTTTAGCTTATCATGCTCCAAATCATATAGGCATTTAATTTTATGCTGAATATTGGCACGATAAGAGCCGAAAATTAATGCGCCTCGGAGATTCTGCGAGTTTACAACAACAAAAACAAAATTGAAATAAAAATATTCAATAAATTAATCATGATATCCAGATTTTTTTTGGAAATGGATAAGGTCTTGATAACCTTGATAATAATGCCAAAATCGGTCTCTGATCTACAGATCATTTATATTACATTTTAAATTTGGAATTTCTTTTTTCACATTTCAATTATTTCATACATTTCAATATGGCGATTGGAAGAAATCACAGTTCTGCCAAAAAGCCAAATTATCTTCGCAATGACTACTATAACACTATTTGGTCATTTTGTGACTGCCAATATGCCGTTTAATGCATTTACTGGAGGTAAAATTGTTTTAAAATGCTTTTTCAATTGACCATAATAAGATAATTTGAATGCATCCTCAAACGGCATTTCAAAACAGCTCATCCGTCGTCCATCACCATCGCCACGTCGCGATTCGCCGGGAAAATCGAGTTGACCATCTTATTCAGCCGCTGCCGGTGCGTCATTGCCTGCAGCTTCGAAACCAGTGTACGCGGCTTCCGCTTCCTGACATGTATGTTCATGTTTGCCATGTACTTTTTCTTTGTTTGCCGGTTGAACAGACCTCCCGGCCAAGCGCACGCAACCACTTTTCACTCAGTCTTCCTCTTTGCATCCTTTGAAGCTACTTGTCGCCCAAGATGCCAAGATGTTGGCTGACTCATGGGTCACTATGATTGATACGTCATGGGTAGTTTTGTCAGTGCGGGTCAGTGAAAAATCGGCAATTTTTTACCTTTTTTTGAATGCAAACGTTGGGTCGTAACGAACAGCGATTAAAGCGCCTCCCCTAGAAACCTTTCGACTATTTAGTACACTTCTACCGAACCGAAATATCTTGTAAGGCGAACCAAAAGCAGCTCAGTAAGGACGATTATGTCGTACGAACAGTCCGAGCTAGTCAGAAAGTATTGGACTATACTAGAGTTCATACCACCGACATTCTGGTAGTAAACTGGCAGTCCATAATGCGACATTGGATCGTTGAAGGTTGACTGCAAACGGCGAATTGATCAGCGCACGAAACGTTCGAGATAGTAGCGTATTTGCCTGGAATCGGAGTTCGAAAGATCCCGTCTTCCAACTCAAAGGCAGATTCGGGGCGACTGGATAGGCAGATCTGGGAGAGGAATAAGGGCTTCCTTAGAGTTTGTGGCAAGTGTGCGTCCCGGTGTCCAACTTGTAGAAGTTGAGTGTACAAACTGCGATGAATATAGAGGAAGGTCAAGGAGAGGATTACGAGCTTCGTTAAGACTTGTGTCAAGTATGCGTTTCGGACTAAACCAAATGCACGGTTTATGGTCGTTTACTCCATTGATACAATCTCTTCCACTAAGAGTCTCGGTGGATCTTTGGATGCGGCAGCAGGTAGAGGTCGCCAAAAATTTTCCCTCGTTCCGTTATCGGAGAACTCCTGATAAATAACACCTTTCGGCCATGTTAAGGTAGCCAGCGTTTTAGATTTCAAGTACATGCTTATTCCAATTTTGAAAGAAACTAAAGATAATGTACTTTCATCTCTGCCTCTAGCCACCAGCCGGACGACTTGAACATCCTCTGTACCAAGGCGTTTCTTTGCTAACGCCCAAATCTTGAGACTTCTTTCGCTATCCGAGACAGATAAAGCTATAGTTTTGGTTGAGGAAAAAATGTGAAGGTTCATACAAAAAACGTGACAACGGGGGGGTTTCCAAGTTTGAAAAACGTATGAAGTCTGCTCAGTAAAATTTGGCATACAATACTGAACAAAATTCTTAATCAATTAAGTGCTGAGTTTGAAGTGCAGTTTAGTCATTTTGTAAGCTAAAAACAACGTATAGAATCGACTTTATAATTTTGAGATTATACAATACTGCCGCGTATTTTTTCAACTTAACTAAAAAAAATCCATGTTACCTACATGCAGTGTAATAAAGCTCAACATCGTCAATCTCCATACTGATGAACAAAAAAAACATTATCGATCAGTGCCTAATGATGGTGGTAGTTGACTTCGATGGAAAAGGCATTCGTATAAATAACCCAATTGAACGCATGAATTATTTGCAAGCGGTAGCAAAAAGGCCACAACATGGAATCTGATTAACCTGACACGCACGGGTGCAATTGATATTAATTTTATCTCATTTCACGTCTGCTACCGCCCGCCATGGGCTCATGAATCCCTATTTTTTGTTGGCTCTTCAGATTTTTCAGGGGGTGTTGGTCGGCTCTCAACTTAGTGTTCTGGGTGCACTTTTTCAGTTATTGAAATGTGACTATCGGGTGGCGGGCACTATGCTTCGAAGAAAAATACATTTTCCACCGGACTGGGTCGATCGACTAAGGCCGTAAATTCTCCCTTTTGTTGTACATGTTATACTCATTCAGGAAAGGGTTGAAGTGAGCGTACACGAGCGATGAGCTATGATTTTATGTGAGCGAGGGACTCTTTGTTGTATTTATAATTTGATCAGGATCAAATGAGTGCGGTTGTCATTTCCCCTTTTAAATGGTAATGAATGTAGGATTGTAAACGGAAAACTTCGCCTTTGAATGATAATCGAATTGATCGAATGTTTCTGTTTGTGGGAACTCTTCGCAGTGTTTTTAAAAGATTGTAACTAAGCTTTAAAGTCGTTGATTGGTACATCTAGAACAAATTTGAGCATGAAAGTTCATGAATGGTTTATAGGGTGTAAATTCGCTTTGAAGGTTTACTTCTCATGATTCTCAATATTTCCACACAAATTTACTATTTAGCAGGGAAAATTACCTCGAATACCTGGTTCTTAAATCGCTGTCAGTACGGTAAAACTGAAGGCAGGATATCTTGATGAACACCACCCGTTATTATTGTTGGAGTCAGTGGTTTACTGGTGGTTCCCGGTTTGCTCATTTTGGAGCCTTCTTAATGAATGACCAACTGGAGAAGAAGACAACGATTTTTTCCTATTAAATTAAGCTATCGGGGATGCCATCCGAGAATTGAATTTTCGATCACCATTTAGCTAATCATTTAATTCAATGGTAATGAAATGAACCAATTATATCTTTTATTTTTGAGAAATCCATCTAATAATTTTGTAACTAGTCGAACTTTTAGTAAAACACTGCATTTCACAACAAACGCCTCCAACGTGACCTTTAAGAAGAAAACAAGTCCTATTTTAATATGAAATTTTTATGATGATTCAAACATAAAGGTAAAACGAAGAACAAATTGTTACTCCAGGTTTGTTTTAGTATTTGAAATTTTGTATTTAGTATTTTAAATTTTGAAAGTTCAAATCCATTTAAAAAATTTTTTGTGAACATTTAAGTAAATTGCACATAGAGGACGAACATTTTAGAGTTTTTACTTCTAGGATTTCAAGCTTATTGCTTTCACAAATCGATTATTGCTTGCTCTCACCTAAGTGCTTTAAATGCGCTTCTACAATTATAAATTGAGAGCTTTCGATGCCAGGTCGAGAAATTTTCCGTAACGAAAACTTCCTAGACCAGATTGGGAATCGAACCCAGCCACCTCCAGCATAATTTTGCTGGATAATTTATAGCTGCGTCTGTGCCGACTGAGCTAGGGGAAGACTCCTTTTAATAATTGTTAATGATACTTTATTGTAGGCAAGCGGAACCTATTCTCACCATAGTACCACCATAGTATCCGTCACATTCTGCAGCCATCCAACTTCAAACGTAAAGAGATGTTTAATTTCTCCAATAAATGGACGCAGTACCCAAGAATATATGATCCTGGCAGATAAAATTAGGTCTTGAATATAATTAAAAGCTACAAAAACGTTTCGGAGACTTAAATTTCGTAAAAATAATGAGCAGTCAGAATTTCAACACAATTGCTTACCTTTGCATTACAATTCGTCGTATTGATCTAACCGTACTATAGAATATACTCGAGCCAGACTTTAAGTTTTCTCTTTAATTGCACTATATCCTCACACATTTTCGGTGCGTAAATGCACAAACTACAAAAATCACACTTGACTTATTACACTAGCCACACGAGAATCTACGAATACGTGATAAAATACTAGAAAACTATGGGATTAATTTTCACAATAATTTAAATACGCTTGCACCTATTCTGAACCGTGTTAACAGTCGACGTAATCACTTGATGTTGCACTGCTCACATACTGTATAGCATACACATCAACGCTAGTGTGCGTGTTCAATCGTTCATAGAGCATTCTATGCCCAACGTAATGGTGAGTCTTGTTGTCAATATTTTCTTGGAAGAATAACAAACAAACTTTTTCATTTTGTCTGGGTTATATGCATGCTACCCAAAACACGTGAAGTGCTGTCAAATGATCTGGGTGTAGTAGTGAAGAGCGTTAACTTGTCTGTATTTTTTTCTTGATTAAAATCAGTACGATTAACATATGTACACAGATGGGATTAATATTTTTTGAGATATTATTAATATAGGTACATAGCAGTAGCAACTTTTCCGTATTATGTTGGAAGAAAATTATCAGAATCGAATGTTTTGTGTGTTGCTAAGCGATTAACGGTAAGTGGATGAAAAAGTTGTGAATAACTTGTGTACTCAGTATTCAGTGCATATTCACCGATTTCCACTGGAGGTCTCTTAAGATACGGTAGGGAACGGCTGAAGCACCCCTAGACTCTTTTCCAAGCACGCGGTAAACGTTAACCTATAACGCTCATTTTTTGCAGTATGGTGCTCCATGTAGTGAAACACCATACTGCAAAAAATGAGCGTTGTAGGTTTACGTTTACCCCGTGCTTGGAAAAGGGTCTAGGGGTGCTTAAGCCATTCCCTACCCTATGTAGATAATTAAAATTGTAATCCCCCGCCGAATAATAGGCTGAGTCAAGGGACATGTATCCAAAAGGTAAGAGTGAAGGTCTTCCAAATTTTGACAGTGACTCAATTCCAAAATCATACTCATGTATTTTTTTTTTTTGATATTACCAGGTTATTTGAGAATATCATTTTTTCTTTACTCGGTCGACTCTTGAAAAGCCCTTCAAAACTGATTGAAAATATTTTTTTTCTGTGGAAGTAGATGATCGACTAGCTTGCAAAATATAGGGTAGAATAATTCAAAAAATATATCTTTTATTTATTTCCTTTCATTTCAATTAAAGAATTGAAAATCAAAGTATTAAAATTCAATTTTAACAAACAATAACTTTAATTTACGTCTACATGATTTCTAGTAAGAATGCTGTAGGAGCAGATTCTATGAAAATATATCTTTATGGATTATTTGAATTCATACTCGATTTTCTAGTTCAGAAGTCTAGAAAGGTATTGACAAATTCTGAAATTTTGTTGCTTCTGAAGATGAATAATGTACACCATGTCCTATTGTGATGTGATGATGTGTGATAAGAACCCACCATCAGTGCAAGGATTACCTATGGCTGCAGGTCTACTCTCAGCAGGTTGTTCTGAGAGAATAGCCTACGTGATGGCTTCTTGAAGCAGGGTCAGACGATCTCAGCGAGGACCTTCGGAAGACTACAGCCAGAAGGCCGCGTTTCTTCGCATGACAGAGGCTGGCGACTCCACGAACCCTTATTCAGTCAACAAATCCTTCGACTGCCTTAGGCTACCCCCCTAGGGAATCCCCGTTAGGGAACGTCCACTAATTACGTCACGCAAAAATTGACTTTTTACAAACCCCCCTTGTCACGTTTTTTGTATGGACCTTCAATTTTTTTTGTACGGATCGTCACGTTTTCCCAAACCCCCCCTCCCCCCTTACTGCGTGACATAATTAATGGACCTTCCCTTATATAGTTGTTAAAATATCGGTGGACATTTTAACAGCATAAATGATATATAAAAAAAAGTTAAGACAAAAAGAAAATTTCACGGCTTTACTGAACTTTAGATTAAATTAACACAATTATTTTTGTTTTTATTTGCACTAGTAAATGTACTGGGATATTGCAAATTTCTACTGTTCCTAATAAAATAGTTGTGGGCAATAAAATGAGGAAGGATCTCACATAAAAAAATTACAATTCAAATAACTTACCATAAAAGCATATCAGTCTCTATGTTGCATCATAAAATCAAGGAATACTACTTTCCAACGCATCTTCCACTGCATGTTATTCGTATAGGACTCATTTGCTTTTATAGACAGATCCAATATGAATGGACCAAGAACTTGTACAAGATGTCCACCATGTCCTATTGCATAAAAATAAAACAAACTATAAAATCAACTACGAAGGTCTTTGTTCAAGTTGTTATTAAATAATTTCAAACACACGGGATACCGTTAGAATTAGTCGCAAAAAGCTGAGCATAAGTTTCCATTGGGACTACATATTTTCATTTAAATGATTGTTATATATATTACGCAATGTGTTCTGAATAATTCTAACTAATGAGCATTTTAATACGGTCCGTCATCAGGTGTTCGACTAAATTTTTTTCCTGATGAAGAGGAGCGTTGGACCCTCTCTCCCTGTACTTCCCCCTCCCGGAAGCTACTCCCAAGCTCTATCTATGTGGTTCTCTGTGCAATTACACTTGTTCTGTTCAGTAACGGAGTAGCAACTACGAAACGCACGGTCTTTTCTAATAATATAAAAATAATACAACCACTCGTTTATTAAAGTTATAATAATCGTATTTATTTTTATTTACAGCTTCGAACATGATAGGAGTTAATGACAAATAGTGAGGTAAGTGTATTTTAATATATCAAATTCTTGGATAAATTTACGCTTTATGCATCACGATAACTAAAATTCCATTTGAGCCAAATAGATTATTTATATGTTGTCCAAAATATGCTAACTTTTTATTTTTGGAAACTTTGACGACTGATCACTGCTACTCAATAAGTTGTGTGCAATTTCTAAATTAAAAAAATCTTGACAAATTGTCACCATTCGAACTACTTATAAATGTTTAAAAACGATATTTTAGTTGAAAACTAGGCGAATTTGAATATTTTTATCAAACGCTGTGAAGTAAAATTTGGGCTTTCAATTTTTTTCTGTATCATAATAAAATGTAGTTTGGTTAGTCACAATCAGCAGCATCCAGTGATATAGAAATTATTATATGTTGCTGGAATCAGTTTGATTCGCTCGACGAATTGATTTTGTCATATCAAATTACCTCAATAATTTTGCTTATACCGTCGAGGAGGCAAGAAGTGCACCAGTATCATCATTACCATCCTTTATAATATTTTGACTTTACACTACCGAAATTTATACTACCAGGAAACCTATTGGAAAACGATCTAAATAAACATTTATGCTTCATCGAAGACAAACCTTCTGGCGACATGCGACTATCTCCCCTGCTGTATAACAAAAAAGAATCACCAAGGCCAATTCTTTGTTTAGATATGCTTTCTTCTTCTATTTGAAAACAACAAACTTCTTGCTCTGTTTTTGAAACAAAACACATAAAAAGGTGGAGTAGCACTGGCGCTACCCGTCTTTTTCCGTTGAAGAAGTACATGCACAGTATAGATGTTCGTACCTATAACAATACGCGCTGAGCTTGGGTAGATTTTCGCAGGTATCACTTCACATTGGAGCAGGTTGATTCGGAACTTTCGGCATAAATAGATTTCGGCAGACGTATTTCCCCAGTATTTCATCAATGACCGTAGCTGGGAAAACACAAACTTATTGATCCTCGGTAATTGATGTGCGCCAGCAAACCACAGCAAGAGCAAGTTAGAAATGGCTCAGAAACCGTTCGTTGTAATTACCGAGCAACCACAATCGAAAGCATTGCGATTTCGTTACGAGTGCGAAGGTCGATCAGCCGGATCGATCCCGGGAGTGAGTAGTACTGCAGAGCAGAAGACGTTTCCCACAATCGAAATCCGTGGATACAAGGGCCGAGTAGTCGTGGTAGTGTCATGTGTTACCAAGGATCCACCGTATCGACCTCATCCGCATAATCTCGTCGGAAAGGAAGGCTGCAAGAAGGGTGTGTGCACGGTGGAAATCAACAACAGCAGTATGAGTTACACATTCAGCAATTTGGGTATTCAGTGTGTGAAGAAAAAGGATATCAAGGATGCTCTTCGATTACGCGAAGAAATTTGTGTGGATCCGTTCAAGACTGGTTATGGTCATGGAAGACAACCGGCATCGATTGATCTAAATGCGGTGAGACTATGTTTTCAAGTGTTTTTGGAAGGACAACAGCGAGGACGATATACGGAACCTCTAGTGCCAGTGGTTTCCGACATTATTTACGACAAGAAAGCCATGTCGGACTTGGTGATATGTAAGCTTAGTCACGTCACGGCATCGATGGCTGGTGGGAAGGAAGTCATCTTGCTGTGTGAGAAGGTAGCTAAAGAAGATATAGCAGTGCGATTCTATGAGGAAAATCAAGGAAACATTTTGTGGGAGGATCAAGGTGAATTTCAGCAATCGAATGTTCACAAACAGGTTGCAATTAGTTTTCGAACACCGCGATATCGATCGCAAGACGTTGAACGATCAGTGATGGTAAACATTCAGCTCAAAAGACCATCAGATGGAGCGACAAGTGAACCGGTTCCCTTCGAGTTGATTCCGGTGGATTCTGACAATTTTTGCAAGAAGCGTAAGCGGTCTCAGTTCAACAGTTTTGACTTACCTGATCCATCTGATCAGCGTATGAAGATACCGGGACAATCCGTCAAGCCGGAGCCACGAGACTTATACTTCCAGCAGTATTTCTCTACTCAAGCTTCTTATCGTAATCCTGCTCAGTCCCCTCAAGGAAGTACAACGCCAATGGCAGCGGCATCACCTTATGACGGCGCTATGGCATATCCACCAGGCCCAAGCAATGATTACTTTATGACTAATCAACGGTATCAATACAACAATTTCTCAGTTGCCACCGGTAATACCAACAATATGACAATGCACTCGCAACAGCAACAACAGCAACACCAGATGCATCAACAAAATCACTATCAGCAACCAGAAATGCAGTTCGGTATGAACCATTTGGGCAATGGTGGTAGTTTGCCTGTGAATAATCAACCCGGGTTTAACCCGATTCCACAGCAAGTGCCCGATAACTTTGATTGCTTGTTGGACATGGAATTGGGAAAGGCGTTTCCGCTGAACTCGTCGGAAATAAAAACCATAGTGGGAAACATTACCGACCAGAATAGGATGCTGCACGAAGAGGAGAATCTTTCGAACAGTTTCACCAAGCTGACGACGAATACTAACATGAATGATTTGAATAAGTGATTTAAAAGTATGCTGCTCTGGTCGAGCTCTAGATTCCTTATTACTTGTAGGTTAAATCGTTGCGAATATGTGATATAATGTTATTGTAATTGTTTTTAACGAAACATTGAAATTAAATGTATTTATGAAATAAATATTCCATAGGAGTACTATATTCATTTGGTGTTTTCTTGCATTGTGTGTTGCATGTTTCGTCTATCCTTTGTTTAAAAATTTAAACTGCTTTATCCGAATTTAATAAAATGATGACATCTCAATCTTCGAAATAGTTATTAGACTCCATTTTTTAAAACAAAATGCACCTTTCAAAAACAAATATGACAAAGGGTAGAGAACGGCTTAATCAGGGGTCACTACTTAAATCAGTTGTTAGGAAATCAAATTTTGCTTTTCTGTTTTTGCATTTGTTCGCGCGTACCGAAGGGAATGTCTTCATCAGCTCCTTCTCACAGCTAGACTTGTTGCCAGAATGTGATGTTGAAGATTGAGTTGAATTTATTTCATATTTAGATTATCTGAAATCACTAATTATTTCATGTTTATTACTGTCATTTGAGGTTGATTTATAATTTTGATTAGATTGTCCATCATTTGACACTATCATATGTAATCAAAAAAATATGTTTCGGAGATGTCCATATCCTCAGTGTGTAAAGAGAGATTTGAATTTTTCCACACACTCTTCCTACCTCAACGAGAGCTCTTCTCTCTTGTTTATATTCACCCCCGTGTATGCACGCGGGTAGCGCATGTGAGTGGAGGAAAATGGTTTTTATTCGCACTCCACTCAATCACTCTAGAGTGGGAAGAAGAGCTCTCAAATTCACAGAAGCGAATGCGTGCGCCCCAGTGAGCTCACCGACGTGGGCTCTTCTGCTAATTTACAGCAGTGATTGCAAATTCCCTTTGACGTTACATAACAAAGGAAGAAAGAAGCGTGTTTCTTCCCGTCTCCTTTTTCCGGACATTTTTTACAACTCCGACGACGTTTTCACTTCCAATCGCACCAGCAAATCACAGAAAAAGCACTGGTGCGTCCTCGCACAAGTGTACGCGGCAGTAATCGCAGGCGAGAGCACGTGGGTGAAGAGAAATGAGAGCACCTAAGAGCGGTCGTTTAAAAGAGAGAGTGATTCACTCACTCCAAGCAATCTCATCACCGGCGCACACTTTCACTCTATCTATTTGCCACCGAATAAAATAGCACTATGCATTATCTGCGGTGAGTTATGGTTGTATCCTTTGTGAAAGTTCAAATTTCACGCGTCAGCGTAGCATTAGTGCGAAATGCCATCTCTGGCGGCAGCTATGGCATCACTGTTGCCTTTCAGAGAGCACATGTTTTCTCTCTTCTTCTCAACCATGGATATAGCGCACCGGTATTGTAACGCGAAGTCTGCTGTCTCTTACATTTGTTTGATTTGAAACGAAGATTTGTTTGTCGTCACAGTCGCTTTTCAACATAGCCGTGAAAGTAAATGAAATAAAAAACGCGCATCGCCAATCTAAAGATCAATGACAAACTAAAAGTTTAGTCGCCTGCGTCTGTCTCATAACCTGCTAGCAGACGAGTATGTGACCATAGCAATTGTCATGTTTTGGTTGATTGTCTTCGAGAGCGGATGGGTAAAACCGAAGATCGCCAATAACAAGACACACAGCTCCCTCTCTGTTTTAGTCGACATGTTCGAAGTGCCCTCAACGTGTTCCAGAAACATTAGAAACGAATATGAATGTGTGGACCCGTGTGAGCCATCGTCGGTGTGTGTGTTTTGATTTGCATTTGTTTTGACAGCAAAACTTTTGATACTAAACATCAATAGTAGGCGTTCATTTCTGTCAGACTTTGCTTATTTCGTGGAAAATGGGACGCAAAATCTGTTGTGTACCGGGATGTTTGAGCACCTACAACGCAGGAAAGAAAACCTCCGAATAGTCGAAACCCACAGGTAATCGCAATATTATTTTAGCATCAACTTTAGCACTTATTTGTATTTTAAACAGAGATACAGCTGCTTGGAAACGTTTCTGTAATCTAGACAATCTTCCAGATAGTAGTGTCCTCTGTGGAGATCGCTTTTTGGACGAGGATTTCATCAATGCATGCAATACAAGCCAAGGGTAATTTATAAAATCAAACATTTTCTTCATGCATCAATTACATGTTGACTCAATAACATAATCGTGTATAGGCTACGTCGATATACTATTCCAAGTCTTCGGAGTGCTGGTTCCGCAGGGTTTTCTGAAGATAATGAACCAATGGACTTTGAAAGCACTGAGTTCAAAGATGATGGCTACGCATGTGGTAATTTCCTGGAGGTAGCAGGAGAAGTTGAAAGTCCTGCGAGCCGTTCATCAGAGCTTCTGGAAATCCCTTTACCCAACGCCCGATCCAACGTTAAAATCCATTAGTCAGCCATATCTGCATTAGTTCGTTGTATAATGATGACCGAAAAAATGGTCGACCAAGAGGAAGAAATGATTGGGCTGAAGAAAGAACTACGGAAGAAAAATCAGACGATCTGCAAACAAAAGTCCATCATTCGAAATCTTCGTACAGAGCTAACAAAAACTAAAAGGTGCTTTTAGTCTGGATAAGGAGGCCACTTTGGAACCTAGAAATTCAGGCCAAAAAGTTGCGAAAACGTGGTGGGGCTCGGTACTCGGATAAGATGAAAAATTTGGGTCTCGTTTTGCAATATTGTTCCAAAAAGGCATACAAACAAATGCGCCAGTTGTTTGCATTGCCTTCTATTAGAACGTTGCGAAACTGGCTGGCCAAGATAGATGTGCACGAGGGCTTCTCGACGACTATTTTGAATTTAATGAGGATCAACGCACAATCGCTCCCTGAAGATGAAAAGCTGGTTTCTATCTTTTTTGACGAAATGGCGATAACGGAAAGAATGTCTTATTTTGGTAACGCTCACCCTGATTATTTTTCAGGTTTTCCGATCAAGTTGCCCGGTGCATCTCAGGTAGATGTGAGTTCACAGGCCAAGTCGGTTCACAGGCCAAGTCTTGATGGTTAAATCTTTGAAATCGGGCTTTAAGCAGGCCATTGGGTACAATTTCTGCAATGGTCTTAAAAGCAGAGATCCAAATTCTCACTCAGCTGGGTGAAAACCATGCCCTCTCTCAAGCAGGTTGTCGATGAGTAGTGAACCATTCACACTTTCATCTCTCCTTTTTCGCCGATAATTCATTATCCTCTCTCTTGCATATGCGAAAATATCTCTCTCCAAAGTTCTACGAACATATTCTGTCATGTCACATTTTTCACTGAAAACATGAACAGATCGTATACGAGGAGCAATGACCGAAAATAAGGCCAAGTCGGTGCACACTGTTAGCGCCATGGACCATCATTATAGAATTATTATGTCAGTATAAAGCAAGCATGAAGACGAGTGCATTTTTAGGTGTCAAAAAGTAAGCGAAAAATAATTATCGGCATTAAGGATTCACTGAAAAAGAAACGGTTTATCAGCTACTCATGCTCTCCGAAAATTATAAATTGCCGTTGCTGTTCTCGTGAAAACTGCTGTGAGCGTATAATAGTGTCTCGCTTCTCATGTGTTTCTCCAAGCGGGTGAAAAAGGACATTTCTCTTCTTAAGTAGGCTAAAATTTCGGTCTCTGCTTAAAAGCATCGACCTCAAAACTATCATCGACGAAGCTATCCAACTAATTTTTGACGGTGGTTTGGTTCCAAAGGTATTTGTTTGCGACCAAAATTCCGTAAATCGTGCATTGTTTCTAAGAGAGTATATGATAACGGAGGAAAACCATATTTTTAAAATATGATGAAAATATGAAATAAGATCGTTCCATGAAAAAGATCTTCGCATACACTGCATTTACGATGCACCGCATCTATACACATCTGCACGAAATAATCTTCTTGGACATAATGCGGTGTATAACGGATAAATTTGTAGTTTCGAAGATATCGTCGAGCTGTATCAGGAAGATATTAAGCACAGACCTCGCACTGTTCTTAATTTGTCGTTCAACCATATCACTTTGTCTCAATTCTCGAAGATAAAGCTTGGCAGCATAGACCTTGAGCTGGCCCGTAGCCGTTGGAATCAGAGTTTACATACACACTTCATATCACATTAAATTTCCGTCGTAGTTGTTTATTTCAGATTCATGGGATTCATGGAATTCGTGAAGACAAAACATAGTAATTCGGTATTTGCATAAAATTTTCGAACTTTGCGTTTTCGAACTATTGCGTCCATTAGTGTTTGTACAGACTTCAGAAGTCGAAGAAGCCGTCTTTGTCCAAATTAATAAAATTGATTTCTTGCTTCTTTCCTGAAAGCTTCCGCTTCATCAGAGCCCAATATCTCTCGATTGGTAGTAGCTCTGGGCATTTTGGCGGGTTTGAGGTTTTTGGTACAATGTTCACTTGATTTGCTTGATACCACTCCATCACAGTTTTAGCATAGTGGCATGATGCCAAATCGGGCATGAACAAAGGTTTTTCTTTGTGACTTTTGATGAAGGGTAGCAATCGGTTCTGCAGACACTCTTTCTGATAGATATTCTTGTTGATTGTGCCTGTAGTGACGAAAGACTAACTCTTTTTTGCCACACAAGGTATTTTTTGGGAAATTTCGATGCCTTCTTCATTCTGAAATGCTCAGCTGTAGCATTTCTGGCCATAGCAGAATAAGAAGCCAGCCCTGAAAGCTGCTTGAAATCCTCCAGGACATAAGTTTCATCGTCCATAAAACGCATGAAAACTTCGTCAAATATTCGCAGTACAAACGTCGAGCCCGTGGCTTTTCTGCCAAGTTTTGTTTGTCGTTGCGACTTGGAACTGTTTTTACTTTATATGACTTAAGTCCCAAACGTTGTTTTGATTTTCGGACAAAACCAGGCGACATCCTTATTTTACGAGCTGCCGTTCGAATGGAGAGATTTGGGTTTTTCGTTAATATCCTTTTCACCTTTCGGTCCATGACAAGCTGACAACGCGTCCAATGTTTTTGTCACTTCTCGGTTTCCTCTCCACCGTCAACCGTTCCGAAAATGATTTGAGCACATCGTGAACAGTGGATTTAGGCAAATCCAATGTTTTTGCAAGGTACGGTATTGACAAGTCAGGATTTGCCGTACGCCCGTACAAAATTCGCTCTCGCACTTGTTTTTTTTTTCGTCGCCATCTTGAATTCTAAACATCAATCAATGTCTTTTTCATCATACAATCTCAGCTATATCCCAGTGAAATTTTTCATTCCTACGGGCAATATTTCAAAAGTTACAATGATTTGCAGGTGTCCGAATTAATGTGGATACAGATTTTAGAAACTTCCGGAATCAGCATCGGCTACCGCAGCTGCGGATTGTGAGGATTTCGATAAGCTTTTCGATTTTGCCAATTCGTCCAACTTCAACTCGAAAAAAGTAAATTTGTATTCGTCCAATTCAAAACACAATTCATTAACACTTCGAAACCGAACCTCCAATTCGATGAAAATTTCAAATTTCAAATATATGGTTTTCAAGTGGAATTCAACGCGCTTTGGCCCACTTGGTTTTAAACGGTAGGAAACTGACGCTTCTTGAACGAAAATCAGATTTACCCTGATGGGGAGTACTGGGGTAACTCCCTTATTTCCTAATTTTTTTGTTAAAAGATAGCCTTCACATTAAAATTTTTTTGGGGTCCAAATTTGGAAACATACCCTATTTTTTAGTATCCAAACGATTAGGTACTTAAAAATTTTCCTCTTTTTCTTCAACAACCGTTTTTTTATATAATTAGGTGACCGAATTTCATTGAGATGTGGCTGAGAACCATATATATTTTTGGAATTTGGAGTTCCAGTATATACCTACTTTATTTTCGCAGGCATCCATATCCATCGTTCTTCAGCTTGGCATATAAGTTACTCGTTATAAACCATCTTATATTACCCGACAAGATCGGAAATGTTCAGTCGGACTTAAGCAAATACATCGTAAATCGAGCGGAACTATTCTAAATTCAGATGGTTTAACCAGTTTATAGACGGTCAGAATACGTTGATAAGTCATTCGATTAGTGTATTCGATACACATTTCATAGCATTAATTTTACTTGATCCAAGAGGCGTTAAAGAGCTGAAAGAGCTGATAGATATTATCCAGGCACTGTTAGAATTTCCAAGCGATGTAGATTACGAGATGCTAGACGAATATTGTGAAGAACTGTTCATCGAAGAGCATCACATACTTATAATGGACGTGTTATGCGAGTCTTGTGCACTAAAAATACATAAATATGCTAATAGCATGCAAATTGGGAGTCATGAACAGCTCCTTTAAAAGTACTTAAAGTACAACAAAAGGGAGAACAAATAAGTAAGCTAAAAAACTTAACATCGTTAAGTTATCAACATTGATGACTCCTGGCAACGCGGGGAAGTAAATTCCGAAGAAGCCCTGTTTTGAAAAAGGAATTTTATAAAATAAAATAAAAGAATAATAAAAATAAACTTTTCAATTCCAAAAATAACTACAAACAAGCTCCACTGTGTGCTGCTGAATCTCATATGCAACCATTTCCATTCGAGTCAATTCCACTTTTTCTTTTCTTTTTCGTTTAAATAATATACAGAAACATTCTAAGTTTTCACCTGTTTTTACTAATTCCATGTAACCTGATACAAAAACCTCTCATCCTTCCTGATTTTATCTAACCAAAGGAACTGTCGATGAACTCAAACGTTTAATGAGTATAAAGAAAATCTTAGAATTAATTCACTATCAGAGAACATAGCAAACTTGCATTGAACAACCTAGCCAAACTCCATCCTTTCTGGAAAAATCGAAAAATAACAACTAATTGTTGGGCACCCTTCAATCAGAAGCAGAACCAATTCCACGCAAGGTTTTTTTTCTTAACAAAACTAACTAAACTATTACCAGAAAGATGCTCTTTGATGTAAAGCACCACATACTTGAAATAGGTTCTCCCACTGATTAAAGGGTGCGCCATCCTACCTATCTACATGCGAGTTAAAGCTCATAACGTTGACTGCCGTTTTCTCAATATCTTCTTTTACATATAAGACTATTAAGCGATTACAGGCAACATGCTATACAATTAACTTACAAATAAAAAACAAGTTTATAAAATGGTTTTACACTAATAACACTGGGCAAGAATATTTGTTAGCAGCATCTGTTTTCACACGAGTCCCACTAGAGATGGAGATTTTTTTGGTGCTGGTTCTGGTGCGCTCTTCGGTTGAGGAAATGGATTAAAGGATACATTTTCAGGTCCACAAGGAATGTTTATCTTCGAATTGATGTCGCAGTTACACCACTTCAGCATTACGATTCGTTGCTTATTGTTTTGTTGATTAGGGTGAGCTGCTGCGTTTGAATATTTCCTGGTGGCTGCTGCGTCAACCTTCAAACAATCTGGAATCAGCTTACCTGTTGGAAACAGTCGAAAAGGGACCGGTGGGTAATGAACTCTGTTAAACTATCATACACAATAATAACTTCCGATTATTTGATCCAACAGCACACAAGGCTTGCCATTTCTTTCCCTGGAGCGTTTCTTCACCACCGTCCTTGTTTACTTTCATTAACGAAAGAATAGGTCTGGGACGACCGTTTGCCATCCTTTGATCCTTTTCTGGGTCCAGTTAACTTCCAGGACGGTGTGTATTGGATATCAGAAACTCAGTTTTCCAAATAGATATTGATTTCCGATGCGAACCACTTGCACGACTTCACCCGCAAGCGCAATACAAGTTTGTTTTGATTTATTTTTTGACGTTTCTCTTGAGCGCAGAAGTTTACAAATACACACACTGTAACCTCTGCTTGATCACAAACACACATATTTATGTCATGTTTCTAGTAGTCGTTTGGAGGCGCTATCGTACATGAAGTGTGCGGTGTATATGGGAAAATTTGACACCTGTGTGTCTTGTTATTAGCGGTCTTCGGTAAAACGAAGGAGTGGGTTGAGGAAATTGACATTTCCAGCAAATCTTTTACTGACCTTTTTCAATTCGCCTCGCACATAAAGGGTGCATTAGATAAAAATAGCACACACAAATATACTCATCAAAATTAAACTGATTATCGGATTTGCTTGAAATTTTCAGGGAATGAAGAACTACTAATGAGTTTTAATTTACAACATTTGTTTTATTCAATTTCATCTCCCATCTCGAATGCCCGCACCTTCCTTTTCACTCCACCCATCAAATTTTGTACAACCGATTTTCCCAGTGTTTTTGTTGTTTTTACCCAAATTTTCTTCAATTCTAGCTCTGTTTTTATAGTTTTGGGATGTTTGCGAAGTTCCGTTTTTATAATTGCCCAGAATTTTTCAATTGGACGAAGTTCCGGTGAATTTGGTGGGTTCATATCCTTTGGCACAAAATTGACTCCGTTGGCTCGGTACCACTCCAATACGTTTCGAGCGTAGTGGCAGGATGCTAGATCAGGCCAAAACAGAGTTGATCCTTTGTGCTTCTTAATGAATGGCAAGAGACGCTTCTTAAGGCACTCTTCCGTGTAAATCGCACCGTTTATTGTTCCGGACGTGATGAAGGGAGCACTTATTTCACCACATCCGCAAATCGCCTGCCAGATTAGAAACTTCTTTGCAAATTTCGATAGTTTCTTCTTTCGAACATCCTCCGGAACATCGAACTTCGACTTGGCAACGAAATATTCTTGCCCAGGAAGTTGACGGAAGTCGGCCTTGACGTATGTTTCGTCATCCATCACGATGGTGTTGGTGAGCAGCTTCGTGTAAAGTTTCCGGGCGCGGGTTTTCGCAGTGATGTTTTGTTTTTCATTCCGGTTTGGGGCTTTTTGCACTTTGTAAACATGTAATCCAGCACGCTTCATGGTTTTCTGCAAAAAACCGACTGACACCTTAGACTTTTTAGCGACATCTCGAATTGACATGTTTGGACGGTTCTTGAATTGTTGTACGACTTTCCTGGCCATTTTACTGTCCATTGGGCCACTTTTACGACCACTCCCTTCCTTCCTTTGGACACTCAGATGCTCCTTGAAGGTTCTTACTACACGAGACACAGTTGTATTTGCAATTCCAAGCCTTTTAACAATCCACCGGTTGGACGCCCCTGGATTTTGATTGTGAGTGCAAAAAATTTTCTCTCGGACAATTTCTTGTTTCGACGACATGACTGGAACTACTGAATGTATAACTATGAAACTTGGCATATGTAAATAATACACTATGGATAAGATCTACTCAAATTTCTAGGTTTTTTACTCATACGATTCAAAAGTTACAAAAGATTTTCTGTGTGCCATTTTTATCGAATACACCCTTTATGCACGGAATCGCACTCAAACAATATTGTTAGTTTATGTACAGATTGGGGAGCTGAAGAAAATATATTCGTGATCGGAAAGCAATCCGTATGCTTTTAATAAGACCCTGTAATCGGTAACTTTATTCCACAGCAATGAAATGCTCGTTTCTGAAGATATGTTCCGATACATCAGAAGTAAGCAGAGGAATTTACGTCTAAATATTGGCAGTTGTAATTATAGATTACATATAGCTTCATAAAATGTCCCAGGTGCTGAATAAAATGCTTAAAATGCATCCCGTACTCTACAATCAATCTTGCGTCTACTCGTTTCTTAATTCCATTCGTGTTCATATTCCAGAATACATCATTTTTCCTGCGGATTATTTTCCTACAAAAGAATTGTTCACGCTTGTCAATTTCATTACCTCACACAAAACTATCCGCATCTTCTTCATTTCAGCAAGTTACCAAACATAACAACCGTGCTGATTTATGCCCTTCAAGGGCCCGTAAATCATAAATCCATAAATTATAGCCCATTTCAGCGGCAGAAGGTTCGGCATGTTCGGTCCGTGTGGCACGCCGGCAAAGGATCCGTGTCGTTGCGAACCAATGAAAACAACATCAACACGCTTTTGTGCCAATTTCCCCGACACAAAAGGCGAATGCCAATGTTCACTAAAGTGGCTCGAGTGTATGGTTAAATAGTATCCTTGAATGGTAAAATTTCTCCAATCCTTCGAACTGAAGTATCGTCCAAGGTGCGGAGAATCTTCCCCGCGACATCCATAGCTTCATTGTTCGATAACTCTCCAACAGTTGTCGCAAACCGCGTGTCTCGATGGATCGGTTATTCATCGGGTACTAGGGTTGCTCTAAATGCAAACTATTCCTTCAGACAAATGAATTTATCAAAATTCAATTTCTTTCCTCCACTCAACTCACCTCGCCCAAATATATATTTCTTCGTCAGTTATCTTCACCAAAACCACCCTTTCAGCGGTCTTGCATACTCATAAGCGACCCAGTCTATCGTAGACGAATTTTATTACATAAGAATAATTTTTTACAGTCGATTTCTATTCCTCTCGCAGACGATTTTCCAGTGTTACTCTTTGTGGTCTTCCTTCCTTACCGAAAATCGACGGTCTACAACGGGTGATGGTGGCGGCCAGGCGCTTCGGTCCTCTCTCTAACCAACCAACCGCACATTTCACTTCCTTGTTTACTCACGGTTCCGCGAGCGAATTTTCCGTGGCAAATCATTTTTTTTTCTCATTGGGAGCGTGGAAGGTTTCTCTCAGCGGCCAAGCGCAGACAACCGCTACTACTGCCAAGCCATGCCGCCGCCGTCGTCGTCGCCGTCGTCGATCTTAAAGTGTGTCAAGGGCAGGTTGATCACCGTACGCTCGTCTGTCCACCGTCTCGTGGGATCGCACGATCTTGTGCGACCGTTTGTTTTATGCCAAAGTGCGGTCCCGGGTCGTATCGAATATTATTAATGAAACCCTTTTCCTTTGTATCTTCTTCTTCTTGTTCTTAATTTTGTTTTACCTTGGTATCTAGGGAGCACAGAATTACGGAGGTGGATGCAAAAAATCACGTTTTTAAGTCGAGCATAAATCAGTTCATCACCTGTGTTTGATACTTGTGTGTGCGTGGAAATTTTTCTACCCATGTTGCTATCAAATGGAAACGAATCGCAACTAAATTGAAGGTTTGGTGGGTAATTACGTCACCATCCTGGATACCAGTATGCTCCAAACAAAACGGAATATCGGCTGCCTTGGAGCTTGTCATGGTGAAAACAATGTGTTCCTTCCGTTGAAGGATTTTACGGGCGTTGTGTTATTGGTGGTGCGGTCTGGTCGTGGGTTGTAATTTGAAATGTTTGGCACCATCAGTAACAAACTTTCACTTACACCTTTGCTTTATGGGCTGATAAATTATTCTCGAGGGTTGTATCCAACCAAGCGCATCCAGGAGAACTGTAGTTGAACGGTCGAATGCGGTGAAGAAACCCCAACGCCGTATGACTCATTTGTGAGTTGAACGATTGCTTGATGCGTATAGATTTGACATTCGACAGTGATTTTTTTTATTAAAGAGAACCATGTAAGGAATGAAAAATATTTAAACTTGAAGGAAACAGTTCTTGTTTTAAGGACGTAGACGTTCTGCGCTGATGACAACTTATTAAATGCTGGATCTATTGGTAGTAGTTTTCAGAACGCTGTTCACGTTTGTCCATCTGTCATTGAATGTTCAGTATTGTTTTTTTTTAATTTTAGTTAAATTCTCTTATAGGGTACATGTCCCGTGACTCAGCTTATTATGCAGTAGTCGATTACAATTTGAATTATAACTCATAAAGTGATTGACCAAGATACGATATTCAACTAGTTTTACCTTTGCTTAGACATCTTAATTAGGCACGTACTGTTCTTAACCATAGCAAGTTAACCAACAAATTTAATTGAAGTTTGAAATTCGAGGATCAATCAGAACCTGACATTTTTGTATGATTTTTTATATTTGTTCTGCCATGAATGGTTAATCAACGACCACGTATACGTTCAATTGCAGCTTTGATATTTAATAAGTCTTATCACTATTACATCCAAAGAATAAATTATTGTTGAATATTTAATTTGAATGATTTGTCATGAATTTGAGAGCGAGAGATCCTGCTAAAAGAATCCTGATGATTATGATAAATAGTAATCATAACGATCAAACAGTTTTCTAGTAGTTCTACATCATAACTTCGTACAACACTTTTGGACTGTCACAAAAGTTTTCTCGTATAAGACAACCCTCTCCGTGGTAGTAAAGTAAATTCTCCAGCATCATATTTTGTTGAAATTATCAACAACCTATAAACTCGTTCGTAAAATAATTTATATCAGTGGATAAGCAAAATTGCCTGTTTTAAAAATCAAAGTGATCAGGTAATTGCTTCGTTTTTTTAGTCGATCAAAACGAAACTCCCATACATTTCCAGAATGGATACACTGCGAAAATTTATTTTCATTACTAGTTTAACCCGGTGCGTGCGCTGCTACGCTTGCAATTAAATGAAGAAAATTTAATGTAACAGGCACTTTTATGGTTTTTTTCGGAATGAGTTTTTCTTGAATAAGCAGGGGTTTAAACTCTATCAAAACATGCTTCTTACCCGAAAATACACGTTTTGTGTTTAGTATCCTGGATAATTCTTATTTTGGTAGAAATTTGTGTTTCATTTGTATGGAGCCCTCCCTTCCAAAGGGGTGGTTTCTCAAACCACCATACAATGATTGCCTTCAAACCCCCACATGCCAAATTTGGTTCCATTTGCTTGATTAGTTCTCGAACCATCACACGGGGCTCTTCGATTATAATAAAAAATTGAGTTTCATTTGTTTGAACCCGCCCTTTCAAAAGGGGAGGGGTCTTGAACCACCATAGAAACATTCTTGCCTTCAAAACCCCCACATGCCAAATTTGATTCGATTTGCTTGATTAGTTCTCGAGCTATGAAGAAATTTGTGTCTCATATGTATCAGAGCTCCCCTTCCTGAGAGAGTAGGGGTCTCAAACAATCATAAGAACCTTTACCAGCCCCAAAACCCTCTTCATATAAATTTTCACGTTGGTCGATTCAGAAATTTCCGAGTCTATAAGGGTCTGGCAGGCAGACAGACAGACAGAAATTCATTTTTATGTATATAGAAATCTACCCTCCAAAACCTCCACATGCCAAATTTGGTTCCATTTGCTTGATTTGTTCTCGAGTTATGCTGAAATTGATCAATGAGCTTTTGTCAGTCATACCTGTAACTAGAAAAGATTCGCCTATCTGAAAACGTTTTTATGGTATAAGAGACCCTCTTTCAGTGAGCGGAGGAGTTTCAAAGCCGACAATAGAAACATTTCTTTGCACTTCAAAAACCCTACCACATGCCAAATTTGGTTCCACTTAACTTCTAATCAAGTTCTTCGAGTTATTCAGAAATTTGTGTTTTCATCTGTATATGAGCCTCCTTTTAGAGAAGGGAGGGCTCGAGTCAACTTAGAATATTTCTTGCCTTCGAATACCTCCACATGCCAAATTTGGTTCCATTAACCCTGATGTTCACGAGTTATTCAGAAATTCGTGTTTCATTTGTATGGAATTTGTCCCGTCCCCTTCCAGATGGCGGAGCAGTCTCAAACTTCCATCGAAACATTTATCTCCTCCCTAAACCTCCACATGCCAAATTGGGTTCCATATGCTTGATTAGTTCTCGAGTTATGCACAAATTTGCTGTTTCATTTGGTATGAGAGCCCCCTCTTACAGAGGGCGGAGGGGTCTCGATTTACCTTAGAAACATTTCTTGCCTTCAAAAACCTCTACCTGCCAAATTTGGCTCCATTTACTTGATTAGCTCTCGAGTTATGTAGAAGCTTTTGTTTCATTTGTATGGGAGCACCGCCCCCCAACCTAACAGAGAGAGAGAGAGAGGAGGGGTCTCGAACTATCGTAGAAACATTTATTGCCTTTAAAATCCCCGCATGCCAAATTTGGTTCCATTTGCTTTATTAGATCTAGAGTTATGAAGAAATTACAGTTTCATTTGTATGACAGCACCCCTTCTAGGAGAGGGGAGGGGTCTCAAACCACCATAAAAACATTTTTCTCCTCCAGAAAACCCCACATGCCAAATTTGGTTCCATTTGCTTGATTAGTTCTTGAGATATGCAGAAACTTCTGTTTCATTTGTACGAGAGCCTCCCTTTCTAGAGAGGGGAGGGGTCTTTGACTACCATAGAAACATTGCTTGCCTCCAAAAATTTCCGCATGCTAAATTTGGGTTCCTTTGCTTGATCAGTTCTCGAGTTATGCAGAAATTTGTGCTTCACTTGTATGGGAGCCCCCCTTTCCAGAGAAGGGAGGGGTTTCAAACCATCATAAGAACCTTCCGGTGTCCAAGACGAATCCAACAAAGCAAGAATCTTGCCAAACGGTCCTTTCGCTCGCGAGTTAAATCGTGCCAAAGGAAACCTCAAATCATTTCTATTTATATATCAAGATTGCATATCATTATTGCTTTCACTACGAAAAATAAGCATAAAGAAATGTTATCTGCTTCAAGGTTTTAAGGAGGGTGATGCCAGTTAGTGTCGATGTGCTACTGCTGTGACCTTATACCATTTTTATCAACCATCCACAATTGTGAGTGGCCCCAACAGCATCCTGACTGTTGGAATAAAGCGGTGCCAACATTGAATAACTTTAATGTGCATCTTTGTACAGAGAGTAGATCGGGAACCCAGTTTAATATCTTTTTCGCTGCCGACGTCATTTGAATTCAGCACACCGTTTACCAAAACGGATCCCGCTGCAAACATCCAACATCCCAGTCATTTCTCGTGGAAGTGCAGAGGTGTTCTCGGCTTCCCATAAAGCATGTCAACGTATTCCTACCCATTCCCTACTTGACCTGCATTCGGACAAGGCTGGCGCTGGTATTGCCTAAGTTTGGTTATTACACATTGAGGATGTATGCTAGTCCCAAGCATCATCTATTGGTTCTCTGTGTAATATCAACTATTCTGGCAATAGCGGAGTACCAACCTCGGGCGGTCAAATAGGCCCATGCTCATGCTTTAAATATCTAAGGGTCTGGTTCGGTTCTTAGTGCGCCTGGAGATCCCTCATTGAATATGTGAAGTAAAAGTGCCAGCAAAGAATCAACTTTCTATACACGAGTACAGGGTCCTGGTGAGGAGCACTTTCGCAAAATATTCGTTTAATTATTTTGTCGGTTATAGAATACAGTACATAAGTAAACTGGAACGTATTCAGTACCGGTGTCTTCGTATTGCATTAGGTTGCATACTCTAGACTCATACGACGAGTCTTAAAGTGCTGGCTGGAATGTCACCACTCTCGGATTTGTTGTCAGAATTGTTTCTCCGGCTCCTTGGAGTCCTCAGGTAAATTTATAAACCCGCAGTTAATCGAAAGCTTCGAAAAGCTTCTCGAGTTTAATCCTCAAACATAACCCATGACTTTGTACGACTTTGTACGACATAACACAGGATGTCAGCTCTTTGCCGTAAATTCCCAATCGTGGTAGCTTCTCCGACTTTGGCAACTAGGTTCATTTTGATTTATCCAAAATGAATCAGGAAATTAATGGAATCTAAGAGCATCCTCATCCTATGATTGCTCCGGTGATATTTCCTGCAAATTTGGTCTAGTTCGAAGAATAAATGGTCTTTCGGATAGTCACAGAGATTATGAGTTCCCTGTTGGTATTGCTGCTGAGATTTTCGTCAACTTAGCATAGAACAAAAAACGTCGAATGCTTCTAGTACCATTCTGTGAATTTATTTTCATTAAACTCGTTTCATCATAGCCTAGTAAGATCAAACCAGGTTTTAGTAGATGCTCTTCTCTATAAGGTGGAGTCGATCAAATCAGAAATGTAAAATAAAATCACTCCCTTCCCTGGTCTCGAATTATCGTAGTTCTTTGTACTGTTTTCGCACCATAGACGAATGCTCTTTTTAGTATACAAATGCTTCTATCTTTCGACAGCTTCATAGATGGGGCAAATCAATTTGGTTGCAGAAAACAACGAATAAGCTGGTGAGTCTAACGATAGTACTCGTAGGTTTAACTTAATTCTATTTTCAGTATACGCAAGCCCATACGTTTCGATTTGCGTCGTGTCCTACAGGAGCGAATCTCATCAAATTATTGACATGGAACATTTTTTAACAGGCTCTAACACAATTTCAAAAGACAAGAAATGATTAGAAATTCAGTAGACACCTTAGGCAGAGCAGGGGTATACAGAATCAAGTGTAAACACTGCAGCAATATGTGTAGGTCAAACAAAGAGAACCTTGACAACAAGGTTCAAGGAGAATCTAGCGGAGGTGACTAAGGCTATTAAACAGAACGAGAAAGGAATTTCACATAACTTCAAATCAACAGTCGCAGAACACATCTTCACAGAAAATCACGATATAACGACAAATGACATCACAATATTACGGACTACATCTACACCCCGGAAATTAGACGCAGAAAGCTTAGAAATAAACAAACAACAGAACACAAATCTACTAAACAAAGACCAAGGCAACGGTAACACATGGCTCTTCAACTTAATACCCAAACGACATCAAACCCGACGAAGCGGAGCACCCGCTGCTACACAATAAGTAGGTTAGGTATAGATGGAAAGAAAAAAAAAGTGAGGTAGATATTAAGTACACTTGTTTTTGACTCAGGATAGATATAAACAAAATAATAATAAGATAGGTATAAACAACATAATGATAGGTAAAAGCTTTGTGTTTAGAAAATAGTATATATACGGCAGGTGGTGAAGGTTTTCTTTAAGTCGAGTTATTAGTACGAGACACTGAAGAAGTCTGCACATTGTAGACGAAATACGCGTATCTGTCGAAGATTAGCAAAGGTAGTTGGAATTAAATGGAAGTTACTAATTTTTCTTCTAATTTCTAGTTACAGGTATTCCACTAAACAGCTCTAACCCTCTAGGATTCAAGAAATGATCACAAATATTAATCATATGTTGAATTTTCATTAATCCCAACATCCTTTAGTCGGAATTTTAGCATTTTATCCGAAATATATTAATTGGGTACGCTTCATACTCAATCAATTCATTCCAAGCAACAACGACGAACCGAAATTTTGCCACTTCTTTGATTAATGATTGAAATTGCTGCTGCTCGGTACGAGCTGCAGATTCAATTTGGTTCATTCTCGCCGAGAACTTCACGGTGCTTTATTAAATGAAATGGATATCGAGTGGTCCGTGCACTTTTGATTGATGTCAAATGCAGGAAAGGCGCAAATATTTGAACTCTGATTCCGGTTTGTCGTCGCAATATGAGACGTATTCGAGGACTATTGCATTCCGGTGAACAGAAGAGGAAACTAGTATCTAGAATAAAAAGTTCGGATGAAATTCGTGAAACGGAACTGTTTTTGGGACCACGCTTTGAACTGTACATAAATCAGACATATTTATTTCTGAAACGACTGCCATTTGAAAATTCAACCAATTCCTACGTGTCGCAGTTTGCTATTGATTTTTTCGGTTCTTGTCGAGAATTGTATTATTTCCGACTTCGTCGAAACCAAAACTTTTGACGCATTTTCATTCATGGAAACTGTATTGATTATGATGATGTGAACTACCATCTAATGTAGCAAGACAACTGTCTATAGCACTGGACAATTTTATTTAAACGATTTAATCAAAGGGTTGTTCCTGTATGAAAGGGCCAAAAATGTATTGTGTTCGTAAGCAGATACACTTACTCGCAACCCAAAGCTACAAAGGTCTAGAGAGAATCTCCTTCCAGAAACAAGTTCACATAAACCACACTAAAACTGAGCCCTCACCAATTAAAAGTCCCATTAGATGGGGAGAAGAGCCCGCCCTTTATTCACGAAACGTTAACAACAGGTAGTTGGCAGTCCCACTCTTCCTATCCAAATCGCTTCAATCGGGTACTCTGATGGTCCCTCTCTTTATCCCAACATATGGTTTACATAAATATATGAAAAATTTAGAGAAATTAAAATGATTTTCTTACCTTGATATCAAATCATCTTACCTTGAAGCTTGTTTGGCTATAAGTAAAATTGGTTAGGGTTCCTCGTTCCTCACTTACTGCTTCAACCTTCTCTTTGTAGGGTCCATATTATCGTCTTGGTGTTTCTGCTTTTGAAGACCTGACTTTGGCAGCGCATATCGAGACCCACAATGTGTAAGACACCGCTCTCGGCCATGGAATAGGAAAGAGAACAGGAGAAAGGAGAGAAGCATTAGTAACTGATAACATGCTATGCGCATGTGAGACTTTCAAGGTGATATTCTCACAACGGCCGTTCAGAATGGTTCAACGGATGCATATGAGAGATCATTCCCGATAAGTTTCCACTCGTTTACTCAGAAGACAAGAAATATTTTACAAGGTGCTACATTTGGGAATATCAGGACAATGATCCCCCATCGCATCTTCAAGTGGTCATTACAAGCTGTCCATTTGGTTCAGGCAGTTTTGAACGTTTATGTGGCAGCCTATTCACACATGAAATCTGCCGCGACCAACTCGACAGAACGCGCCCATACCCTTTCTGAACCGAAGGGCAGGGCTTCATTCATGGAAACTGTATTTGTCCAAAAAATCCTGATACTCGCACACTGATGCTACTTGTGATAGCGGTTCCTCAATGTTATTATTTTTCCTGGTTTTTTAACTTCTTATAAAGAATTGTATGAACAAACATTTAAGAATAACACTCTGATTGTCGTTCCACTTTGACCGTTTTCGTATTACTTTAGCATTGACATGAAAAAATAAAAATTAAAAATATAAAAAACGGTTTGTTAACTATCTAGGTTACCGCAGTTTTTGTGATGGAAATTGAATATAGAAATTCGAATATTTATAAGTTAAGCAATCAGTATAGTATTTTATCATTTTAAGTATTTTTTCACAATAAAACTGTGTCGGCATGATTTTTTTTTAAATAATTCTTTGACTTTCAATATTAGATATGACCCCCTCAGCCTTCAGCATTGCTTTCAGTTGTCATGGCATAATTTTGAATGTAATTATTTAACCTTAGTTGCAAAAAAAAAAATTACGCCCTTGCGTGCGGCCTTCCGCCAGTTAACCGGAACATTGCGTGAAGGCATGTTTTTGAGTTCTTTCTTCGTTTTATTTATCAATTCTTCCTCAGTTTTCGCGACAAATGTGTTGAAGTGGATCTTACGCATCAGGTTGGCCCAGAAATTCTTGATGGGACGCAGCTGGGGGATGTTGGGCGGGTTCGCCGACTTGGGTACCACATCGTTATTCAGCCGCTCCATCTCCTCCAACGATCGCTTGGATTAGTGGGCCGACGCCAGATTGGGCCAGAACACCGCGTCTTCGCTCTTATGGTATTTCTTGATGAAGGACGCAACTTCCGGCAGGCATTTTGTACTATAAATATCCCCGTCCACGACCAGTCATGGCCGAAAGAAGAACGGCTTTGACATCCCCTTCTCGCTGATTGTCAGCCACAGCAGCACCTTCTTTGGGAACTTGGTGTGTGAAATAAACTTCACCTCGGAGCTCACTTCCTTTGTGGGGGAAGTAAAATACGAAGTGCCCTGCCAGTCGTTGCCATCCAGGGTGAGATAGGTCTCGTCGTCCATCACCACCGCCACGACGCGATTCGCCAGGAAAATCGAGTTGACCATCTTTTTCAACCGCTGACGCTGCGTTATTGCTAGCAGTCCAAAACCAGTGGAGGTGGCTTCCACTTCCAGGCATGTCATGTTCATGTTCACCAGGTACTTTTTCACCGTTTGGCTGGTTGAACCGACCTCCCGGCCAAGCGCACGCAGCGATGTAGCCACTTTTCCGTCGGTCTTCCTCTTCAGCATCCTTCGGAACTTCTTGTCGCTCAGGGTCGTCTGCCGTCTGGAATCGGACTTTTTTTTTCGATGATGTGATTGTTGTCTAATAGTGCCAAGAAGTTGTAGATGTTGGAACGGGCGTATCCGGCGTCCACAAAGTGCCGCACGATGTCCGTTTTCGATGCGGCGAGGTGCCGTTCTTTGAACGCACACTCCTGAATGGAGTTGCTTCGCTGTTTTTGCCATCACGGTTAGAGTTCGATTGATAGAGCTGCCAAATTTTGTCTGCAGACTCATGGGTTACTTTGACTGATGCTGCATGGGTGGTTTTGTCAGTGCAAGTGAAGGTAAACCCATTAAAAAGCGGCAATTTTTGTACATTTTTTTTAAATGCAAAGGTTAGTAGAACTTTCTCATGCCCTAGATGTATCTGTCAAAATGAGAATAGTGTGACACAAAATGCGTTTCCAGGCCAAGTGTAGAATTTTTTTGGTCTAGTGCTGTCTCTTTCAAATTTTTAATTATGTCAAAAAAATCATCTTTTTCGCAGATTGAAGTGTGCAAACAGAGGTGTTAGGTTTAGCAACTAAAAATTGTTAAAAAAAACGAAAATTTCCTTCCACGAAAATCCTAAATTGCCAACAGGTATTGAGCATGAGCATGAGCATGATTTACCAAATTAGCGTATTGGCGATGATTGACGGATATGGGCTTGCTGGTGCTCCACCCTACTATTAAAGAATATCTGCACGGCCCAATCAAAATAAGCAAAAACAAACACAAACATGTTTCACCCCCAAAGCCCCCGCTACTGAAGGTGAACATTTGACAAGAAATAAAGGCTACCTCGCGATGTACTATATATTCGGATGTCTCGGATTTCACTTTAAAATGAAAATTTATGGTTTTTTATGTTTATTTTGTGTTCTGGTTTGTCTTCAAATGTCGAATATGTTTATTTTGTGGATGATTCTCATTTTAATATATATATAGTTTATTATTGTGGTATTTTAATATTTTAATATTTCAATATAGTAATATATTACTATGTTAATATTTCAATATTTTAATATTTTAATATATTAATATTTTAGTTTTTTAATATCTTAATATAATATTTTCCTTTATTAATATTTTCAGGTTTTAATACATAAATTTATGATTTTATGTACAATTTATTCAAAACATGTCAAGTTTAATCATGGTTTCTTTAATCCAGCGACACGAAACACATCAAGAAATATTTATGTTGAATTGGATTTCTCATTTTTAGGGTTTGTGAAGCGTTTCCTCTTATGCCAGTTTGCATTATTTGGTTGTAAAGATGGCTGTCTTATATGTCTATTTCAGTGGACCAAAATAACATTGCTTTGTTGGTAGTATGCATTTCCAGTAAGAGCTCTTCGGCAATCGTTCAATGTATCACTACCGATTATTTGGGTACACTTCCATACGCTATGTTGGTCATTCTGTACACACAAGCGGTTTACTTTTGAGCTAACTTCCGTACTTTTGGGCACAGTTGCTAATCGACGTTTCAACCTTCACAATCGCCGACCACAGTGGAGTAATTGTATTCTACGCCAACTCTTTCCATGCTCCTTCATTCTGCTGTGAGAAGAAATGTGTTCCTTTCACTCAAGCGTTGGAATTCTTGACTCCGCAAAGCAAATCAGGGAATTTGATTATACTTCGGAAGTGTGCGTGAATTTCACCTCAAACCATAATAAGTTTGATTACCAAGGCCAGCGCTTTAGTTGGTCGAAGCAAAATTCTCTCACAGAGGCATATGGTTTTATCGAACGGAAAATTGAGGTCAATGGGTAGCTAATTATTTCTGATTTGTTTGGGCTTTCTTCTGTTACATAGAGCGTGAGTTGTAACCATGCTGGTGAATGTTTATGGATTTTTGAAACAAGGACTCTATGCGTTAAACCGTGCTACTAACATATGCGTATAATGTAAACGTTATTTGAAACGTTGAATCCTTATTTGAAGACCGTGCATATTGTACACAGATAAAAATGAACAATATAATTTTGTATGATATTTTGGAATACGCTATTGCTGCATATTTTCATATATTTTATATTTTTTTCTGTGTACTTGCTCCTCCGTTTCTTATCGAATTTAGTTGAAATGTACACTGCAAATTTCTTTTCTTAACTAAGCTTTCACTCATTCCATAAACATAGATTTTGTACATTGAACATTCGAAGGATTACATTTCTTCGGTACTGTTCAGAGAACAATGGGCCGGTTTCTTTCCGAACTCCTTTTAGCCGTCGCAAACGCACGGTTGGTGCGAAATAGCTTAAAGCTTAAATTTGTTGTAATCAATGTAGAATAAGAACTCATATGGCGTACAAGTTTCGGATTGAATCATACTGTTAATTCTAAAAGAAACTCTTACTTCAATAATACGGACATCAAAATTCGCATTTCAAATCGCAATTGCATTAAAACTACTGGTGGTATCTGAACTCTAATATGAAAAAAATGGCAACCTTCGAATCTTTGTTTTAATTGTATTAGATTTCAGATACAATCAATAGTTTTTATGAAATTTTGATTTGAAGTGAGAAAGTTGATGTTCGTACGATCGAGGTATACCTGAATCTGTAATTTCAGGTTTAGGTTAGGTTTTAGAAATAATAGTTTTAACTTTTACTCACTGTGATAATCTTAATCTTAAAGTTTAAATTAATTTGATGCAAATGCTTTGGTTCGAATTTATATTAATCATATTTTTACCCCTACCTCACTTTCAACCAAGGGTAAGTCGCTTCGAACAGTGTGCCAGCCACAATATCTCACACACTTGACGAATGTGTTCTCTAAAAGCGGCGTTTTGATTGACAGAGGCACACTTTTGACAGTTGAGCTTATAGAAATAAAAAACCAGCAACCTTGCCAATATGCATTGCCTGGTTGCCAAGCTCCGCAAAAAATAACAATTTGGGCTGTCAACACATCGGCACCTTCGGCACATTACGGGAACTCCCAAAACATTGCAACGCTTGTTGCCACACTCAAGAAAAATAGCACAGGAGAAAAGTGTGCTGAGCGATCCACCCCTTGCTTTCACCACAACACCACACACAGCGTTCACCTTCCTCAACCGTGTTGGCAGCAACAGGTACAATGTGACAATTTCCTGCATACCCCTCCTGAGCCACTTTAGCATAATGGCACGATTCCAAATCAAGGCAAACAATACAGAACCCGTGTGTTTTTGGATGAATGGTTACAGCTGTGTTTTTTTCAAACCAAAACTTCAAATAGCCTGCCAAACCATGTACTTTTTAAAGAGCTTCTGCAACTTGTTTTTCTTAAAATGATCGTCAACATTGCCACGTTGGTAATGCGGTATAACACTCAAGACTCGGAAGCTGATTGAAGTCTGTTTTGACGTTTGTTTCATCATCAATAACCACGCAGTCAAATTTTGTTAGCAATTTTTCGTACAGCTTTCGCGCTCTCGTTTTCCAACTGTTGTCCTGCTTCTCGATCCCGTTTGGGGTTTTTATTACCTTGAACGACCTATATATTGCCGCATCCATCACTTTTTGAACGAAAGAATACGATGCTTTGACGTTTTTAGCCACAACTCGTATGGAAAGGTTCAGGTTCTACTTAATCAGCCGAAGCACTACATCCCGCTGGGATGTTGTTGTTCCGCTGGCCGCCAGATCCTGGATTCCGATCGAGAGTCAAACAATCCCGAAAGCATTTCAAAACTCTACTTACTGTTGAACAAGGGACTCCGAGTGATTTTGATATCTCATGATGCGATATAGACGGATTTTCCACAATTATGTGCAAAATTTGTTCACGCACTTGTTCTTTCGACTCCATTTTCAATACAATGCTTTTGTGATAGCAAACCGTATTTTAAAATGCTCACACACATTTGGAGTACAAAGATATGCGGAAATTCAATCCGACGGTTTGGCAACGGTGTTCGTTTTGTTTACAAAGGCTGCCAACACTTCCGCAGAGTAAAATGTTATAGCTCTGTGCATGACTCCGTCGTTGTCAGCTCCCATTGTTGTTTACATTTATGACGTACAAGAGATTTATTATGACTATTTAAAAAATTATCAAAGTTTTGCACTAACCGCGGAGGTGTTGAATCATCGAATTATCGCATATCTTATTCTGAGGAATACTAGGTGATTCCTAATTTTGACTTCAGACTTGGTGATTCCATTATTGAACGGCTATGAGGGGATCTTTCTGTAGAATCAGAAAACCATCTGGCCTTTGTAAACTCATCCAACGGAGCGCCGCCGTTACTACAGCTTCCATCGGTTAATCGCTTCCCAAAAGTTAAAGAGGAGATTTTTGGTTTGTTCCGGAAGCTTATACTGAACTCAACTTGTTCGAAAACACGTCGAAAAAATCGTGTGGGAGTGCAGTCGTCGTCTAACCAAGCGCTTTCAGCAGCGCCTGTTCGAGGTGATTGGACTGATGGCCAAGGAACTCCCGGAGTGCGTGAGCGATACGGTTCTGGACATCGTGATGAGTGTTGTCGAGGATCAAATGCTGGAAGAGAGCTACGCATCGTTATACTTGTTACAATGGTATGGTTGTAAAGAAGCCATTTTTTTTATAAGAATAAAAAAGATAAAGTTTAACTATGACAGCCTAGGGTTTTACTTTTAATTTTAATATTTTACTCTAATTTTCATAAAAACCACCTTTTATAATAATCAGAGTCGAGCGGAAGTAGTAGCAGAAATAATTTTTGGGTTTACCCAAATTTGGGTTTTGACCCGGTTACCCAGTATTGAGTAGTTCCAATTTTTATGATTTTTTACTCATTTTTGGGTAAATACGAATGAGCGTGCTGGCGTTGGACTGTCAGAGCAGAAACATAGCTATAAACTTCGACATCTTCCCAACACGGCACTAGTGAAGTGAATTGACTTAAGTAAAAAATGGCCTACTGAACAAATTCCGCCAAATTTTCATCTCAGCATCATAGAAATCATTAGCGAATACAGAGAGTAATAAAAAGTTACATTATTTTATTAACTACATGAGTTAGCCAGAACAAAAATGTAATTTTTGGGTTTTTGAAGCTTAATAAATATTAACGACTTATTTTAACTCGATAACAATACTTATTTCAGCAAACTGTAAGCATGTTCGTTTGGCTCAGATTTTGACAGTTCGCACTGCTCAATTGACTCAAGATGGCTGCTTCTGCATATCTTTGTACTCTGAGGACTACTTCACACAATGACATTGCTTTAGCGGTATTGGTGACATCTTTATATTGACAATAAAAAAGATGCGGCTAAGAAACCATGGCTCGATTTTGCTGTGCGCACACCTTAGTACGGAGAAGTTTTTTTTACTTATGTGACAATTAAAAGAATAAGTCTTCAAAATTGAACTTCACTTTAGAAAATAATGAAGATAGATCTTACCTGACGTTATCAATTGTTTGCTATCATTTTTCAAAGGCACAATCCGATAACTCAATTCCATGATAACTTCATTCGATAGAATTTTTTGACCTTGTTAATTTTGATTCTTTAAGTGGATTTGCTCGATACTATACATTTTGTACGGGATATCAGGATATCCTTGGACATTTTGCCCAAAAACGTTATGTGCAGCAACGTAAAACTGCAGCAGCAGACAATTTTTAGCTTGGCTGACAGTTAGACTCCAGTCAGCCAAGCTCGTTTTTTCAAGGCCTAAAATTTTAATTAAAGTTGGGCCCTTGTACATACAATTCTTATTTCAAAAATAGTATGCTGATGGTGGTTATTTGTCGTTTTCTTGTTCATATAAAGCCTGTCCACGTATAATTTCAGGCACTTTTATGTTAGTGAAGATTTTGAATTATTTCACGGATCGCTGAAACGATTCACTTATATGACAGCTGATACCCTCCACTTAATTTCATTGTACAACATGTTTAAATTCTTTTTACATTAAGTAAAATGGTGTCGAATCAAGTGGAAGTGCGCAAACTCACTGTGTACGAACGGCAGCAAAATCCGAATTTATCGGTACTTGATCTTGCCAAAAAACTAAAACTACCGAAAAGTACCGTATTTTTTGTTTGAAAATCATTTGACCAGCGCCTGAGGTTGGAAGTGCAACAAACTGAAAAGTATGCTCCCGACAAATGGACAAGAAGACGGTGGCCATTATTGAGAAAAATCCGAATCTTTCAATATGAAATGTGGCTCACAAAGTTCGGAAGTCAAAATCATACGTACAAAAAGTGAAGCAGAGGCAAGGACCGAAGGTATACAAAGGGAAAAAGCTGCCCCACCGTGATGACAAACAAAATTTCACTGCAGAGAGTCGTGCTAAGGAGTTTTACACCAATTCTTCGCAAATATTTTCTTGTATTATACGAACGGCGAAACATTCGTACTCGAAGACTTCAAAACACAATACAAAGGAATGCCGTTGCCGAGCATATCCGGACAAAAAAGTGTTCAAATTCCCGAAGAAGTATTTGAATTGGAAGGCCATATGTAGTTGTGGTAGAAAATCTAAAAGTTTCGTCTCTACCGGCACTATCAATAAGGATGTGTACAATAAAGAATATCTGCAGAAGCTGTTACTACCGTTTACCAGAAGCCACGACTCTCCAGCTCTGTTTTGGCCTCTTGTCACTATGCTAAATTCATCCTGGAATGGTATAAAATACGAGAGGTCAAATACATGCCAAAACAGACAATCCACAAAACTGTCCGGAGCTTCGCCCAATAGAGAACATCTTAACATTTTAATCAACCTTTTTTAATGTAGACAATTCTATTATTGTGAAATAAACAATCGGTTTTGTTTAATTATGTGTATTTTTTTTTGCTTCTATTATTTTAGTTTCTCTCCCATGTAGGGGATTTGAGAGTGTGAATAGACAGTCAAGGTGGTGGATTCGTTCCTGCCCTGACCTACTCCGCATGGGGATGCTTGGCAGAAGATTGTGTGCTTGTTTCGAAATACTACCTCACAATGCCCTCCGCTCAATTTCAAACTTTAACAGCCTGCCGTGCGCTAACTGAACTATCAATACTGTTGGCGATGAAGCTTTGCATTTGGCAACACTGCCAAGGACCAACCAATACTGATGAGCAGGTTAAAATTAAGAGTATTGATAATAGCGGTAGACGACAATGAAGATAGTTACAGATTGGTTCGATAATTCGATAGTCCATATCATCCTTTGCGAGAATTACCAGTAAAGTAAGATTTAGTGCAGTTTAGTGCTGATTTTATTAATAGCCTAGAAAATTGTGGTATTGTACCAGTGGACTGTTCCACAGTACGCAGCGTTGATTACTCTGGGGAAAATAAGATTCTCAGAACAGAGCATAAGGTAACATCTGCTATGTTTTCTGCGAATTACAATGCCTTAAAGATTAGACTATGTTCCCATAGCGATCCCAGGTGCAAGTGAGTGCTGTTGGCTACACCGTACGCCAGCATTTATAAATCGTACATTAAAGTATGTACTAATTTCCTATTATAAGCATACACAATTTCTATAATTCCCCCATAAACTATTGTAGAGTAAGCAACCCGAAATCCAATTTTTGTTCGCGGAAGATTTTCACATTAGGGTGAACCGAATTTGTGAGTTACAATCATTTATATTTTAAGCAACTTAATCTAACAAATATATATCAATTACAGCTTAAAGCATTACGCTAAAAGAATCGGTGTGTTCATCTTTCCCGAACAAATCTTTAAGAAATTCGACACAGATGTCGAATACAAGTTCGAACCCCGATAAATCCTACGTTTGTGCTGCCTGCGATCGCCCTGATAGCGAGGATGATATAGTACAATGCGATAAATGTACTGCTTGGTGGCATTACTCCTGTGCCAAGGTCGATGCCTCTGTCGCTGATCACTCTAGCTGGATATGCGTAAAATGTTTACCGCCACCATCCATACATTGATCCACTTCTATCCGGACGACGTCATCGAGTCGGAGAGCCCTTTTGGAGCTCAGCTTGAAGCGATTAGCAGAAGAGAAAGAGCTGCACAAGAAGCAGCTAGAGATCAACATGGAGAAAGAGTTTGTGAAGGCTAAATACGATCTACTGCAGCAGTGTGCGTTGGAAGAGGAAACAGAAACGCGTAGCGTTCGTAGCAGAATTGCCTACATCGAAACAAGAGAACGAGAGAAAGACGTCCACGAGTGGGTAAACCAGGTAGCAGCGTCGCACACAAACAGCAAGTCGCTCACTGAGTCGAAGAACCCCTCTTATCCTGTTGATGTCATTAGTACTGCGCACTGTGCAGGTCGTTCGGCTGAGAATGAAAGTGGTGCTGTAGGCACAACCAAAACAAATGCTGCTCTCGATCATCCCATGCCATCAGTAATAAATCTAAATCGATCTGTTGACGTTCTCGATGGTAAGAATAATTTTGCGAAGTCGTCAAAACGCGTAGTTGTAGTTAAACGGAGTCAGAAGAAACGCGAAAAGGAGCGTATGCAAACAGTTGAAGAAAACTACAACATTCTACAGATGCAGCTGCATAGGAGCCAGGAAGATTCGAAGAATGACCGTCAGGCTTTGCAGGATCTCCAAGAACAACTCCGGAAATGCCAACTATTATTGCAGGAGCGTAGCATAGAACCACAAGCACCAGTAGCACAGTCCTTGTGGCCATTGAGAGATGTTTCGAGAGGAGCAGTTCCTAAGACAAAACCAGCAGTACGCACTGAACCACCGCCGGCAACCGAGAATATAGTTCCGGTATGCGACCCTCGCGATTTTAATGAGGTGAACCCATTTCAACGAGAAGGACACGGTGCACATGAGCAGCCGCGTTGCAATTTCGCGCGCTCAACTGAAATTGGTCTTATCAGCACTCCACAACAATCACGGTCAGTAACTCGAGATAACGCAGTGGATTCCTTGTTCCAGGAAGTGCGTCGACCATCACCAGAACAGCTTGCGGCCAGGCAGGTGATGCCCAGAGATCTACCTGATTTTTACGGTGACCCGGAGGAATGGCCGTTATTTATAAGTAGTTTCCGCAACAGTACATCTGCCTGTGGTTACAGCAGGGTTGAAAACCTAGCACGGCTACAGCGCTGCCTAAAAGGCAATGCGCTCAGGTCAGTACGGTATAATCTGCTGAATCCAGACTCGGTACCAGAAGTCATTCGTACGCTGCAAACGTTCTATGGACGTCCTGAAGTAATTATTAGCAAGCTGATTAAAACCGTCCGTGAAGCTCCGGCGCCGAAATCGGAACGGTTAGAGACCCTTATGGATTTTGGCATGGCGGTCAGGAACTTAGTCAGCCACTTAATTGCGGCAGATCAACGAACTCACCTCTCCAATCCCGTTCTCTTACAAGAACTAGTGGAAAAACTGCCAGCCAGTGTGAAGATGCAGTGGGCTCAACACTTGATCCAGTTTCCCGATGCAACGTTGCAAACCTTTAACGACTTTATGTCATCTGTGGTGCAATCGGTGAGCAAAGTAGTCCTGTATACTGGAACGCAGAATTACCGGCCGGAGAAGTCAAAACCCAGAGAAAAAGGATACATGCATTCACATGTGGAAGCTACGGATACGGCGCAGACGGGTGCCAAGAACGATTCACCAAAATCCTGTATGGTATGTCGAAAAGGTATTCATCGCATTAAAGATTGCGACTCGTTCAAGAAAAGTAACGTCGATAGCCGATGGAAAACCGTCTCATCGTTGAAGCTTTGTCGGTGCTGTTTAGGTCAACATGGACGACGGGCGTGCAGAAGTTCAGCAAAATGTGAGGTGGATGGGTGCCAATTTCGACATCACCCACTACTACACACGGTGTCCAATTCGAACGCGAATAACTCTTCGACCAGCAGGGCGACGGAAAATCACACGTATCACCACTGTGAACAATCCGTTTTATTCCGCATCGTTCCGGTGACCGTAACTGGACCGACAAAATCAATCAACACCTACGCCTTCCTGGACGAAGGTTCCTCAGCTACTTTACTGGAGCAAAGTCTGGCAGATCAATTAGATCTACAAGGCCCAGTTTTCCCGCTTTGTTTGAAATGGACCGCCGATATGTCTTGTTCGGAGGAAAGCTCGCAAATTGTTTCGTTCGAACTATCGGAGCTAGGGAGTACAAAGCGATACCGTTTGGAAAATGCGAGAACCGTGGAGCGTCTGAATCTACCTACTCAAACGCTCTGTTTTGATGAACTCCAGAAGAGGTACCAACACTTGGCCGGATTACCGATCCGCAGCTATAAGAAAGCGGTTCCTCGATTGCTGATCGGACTCCGCAATTTGTCCCTGGCCGTACCACAGAAAATTAAAGAAGGAAGACGAGGTCCAATTGCTGTAAAGACACGCGTTGGCTGGTGTGTGTATGGAAGCTTGGTGGAAGATCGTGAGACGCAGCATTTCAGCTACCACATTTGCGAATGCGATACAGGAGATCGATTTGATAGTCTGATTCGTGAATACTTCGACGCAGAAGATACCGGATTACGATCGACAGTTCTGGAATCAGATGAAGTTCAGAGGGCAAGACGTATTCTTGAGCAAATCACTATCAGAGAAGGAAACAGATTCACAACAGGACTGTTGTGGAAGTACAACCACATTGAACTACCCGACAGTTTTCCCATGGCTGTGCAACGGTTAAAGTGTTTGGAGAAGCGCATGGCCCGCGATCCTGTGCTCAAAGAAAACTTGCATAGACAGTTGCAAGAATACCAGGAAAAGGGCTATGCTCATCAGGCTACGGCAGCCGAGCTGGACGAGGCCGATCCAAGACGTACTTGGTATCTTCCGTTGGGTGCTGTTGTTAATCCCAAGAAACCAACGAAAGTACGATTAATTTGGGACGCTGCCGCCAAAGTTGATGGCGTATCATTAAATACATTTCTACTTCCGGGACCAGATCAGCTGGTACCACTACTTTCGGTGCTCTTTCGATACCGCGAGTATAGAGTGGCAGTCTGCGGTGACATAAAAGAAATGTTTCATCAAATTAGTGTCACCGCAGCAGATCGTCATGCCCAGCGTTTTCTCTGGCGTGATTCCGAGGAAGAACCTCCAAAAGTGTTTTTAATGGACGTCTTGACCTTCGGATCTGCGAGCTCACCTTCATCCGCACAGTTCGTCAAGAATCGAAACGCAATGGACCACAAAACACAGTTCCCTAGGGCGGCTGAAGGAATTGAAAAATGCCATTATGTCGATGATTATCTCGATAGTTTTGAGAATGCAAAGGAAGCAAAACTAGTTGCTGAACAAGTTCGACAAATACATTCAAACGGTGGATTCGAGATCCGGAACTGGTCGAGCAACAGTACGGAGGTTTTGGAAAATCTTGGAGAAAGGACGAAGATAACGATAAAGGACTTGACAGCAGCGGGTTGTGGAGATTCCGAAAGAGTGCTTGGCATGCTCTGGATGACGGAAACGGATATGCTGTGCTTCTCTACGATGTTCCGGCCCGAAATAGACGCAATCATCCGCTCAAAAGCTAAGCCAACGAAAAGGCAAATTCTCAAAACGGTAATGAGCCTTTTCGACCCTCTAGGGCCTCTTGCGTCATTCTTGGTCCACGGCAAAATCATAATGCAGGAAGTATGGCGAAGTGGTGTGAAATGGGATGAATGCGTCGACGAACGAATCGAACAGCGATGGCGGAAATGGATTGAGCTGTTTGATCGAGTAGGTAACATCCAGATACCTCGCTGTTACTTCACTGCAGCCAGCGCTAAACAGTATGAAACACTGCAAGTTCATCTTTTGTGGATGCTAGCGAGGCGGCCTACTCCGCCGCCGTGTACTTCAGGATCATCGATGCGGAAGGCAACCCACAATGCTCACTCGTGACAGCTAAGACCAAGGTCGCTCCAATAAAATACGTTTCGGTTCCACGTTTGGAATTAATGGCTGCTGTCTTGGGAGCTCGGTCGCTAGCCTTTGTAGAAGAGAATCACACGATTTCGATACACCAGCGCTTTTGCTGGTCTGACTCAACACCGTCCTTGCCTGGATTCGCTCGGAGCATCGCAGGTACAAACAATTTGTAGCTTGTCGCGTAGGAGAAATCTTGTCGTTGACTAAGGTAAACGAATGGAGATGGGTTCCAAGCAGATTCAATGTCGCCGACGAAGCCACTAAATGGGGCAAAATTCCTGTTTCGATGCCGAAAGTCGATGGATCCAAGGGCCGGAGTTTTTAAGTTTGTCGGAGGAAAAATGGCCAAAGTTTGAAGCACGGAATATTTCGACTGACGAAGAATTGCGCCCATGTAACTTGCACCAAGAAATGGTTCCCCTCTGATTGACTTCGAGCGATTTTCTAATTGGAATAGACTCCTTCGAACGGTGGCATTCGTATTTCATTTCTTCACCGTCTACAAGATTCGCAAGACAAATATCAAGGCGGGTAAGGAACCCTCTCACGAAGATCTGAAATCAGCAGAAATTCAAGTCTGGAAAATTGTACAAAGTACCGTTTACCCGGATGAAATGACTGTCATGTCCAACAATCAACATCTACCGGTTGGCCAACAACGCACACTGGATAAATCAAGCCATCTTTACAAACTTACACCTATGATGGATGAAACCGGAATCTTGCGAATCGACAGCCGCACTGGAGCAGCACACGTGAATTCATTTGACCTAAAATATCCCGTAATACTACCCCGGAACCATCATGTGACCTACTTGCTCGTTGACTATTATCACAGGAAATTTCTTCACTGTAACGCGGAGACGATTGTTAATGAGCTTCGTCAAAAATACTACATCCCTCGAATTCGAGTGGTCGTGCGAACTGTGACAAGGTTGTGTCAGTGGTGTAAGGTGTATAAAGCGCAACCGGTTGTCCCGAGAATGGGTCCGTTACCAGAAGCTCGTTTATCACCCGGAGTGCGGCCGTTTAGTTACATCGGAATTGATTATTTCGGACCGATTCTCGTCAAGATGGGTCGGTCCAATGCAAAAAGATGGGTTTGCCTCATAACATGCCTTACCGTTCGTGCGGTTCACGTGGAGGTCGCCTATGACCTGTCCACGCTTTCCTGCATAGCCTGCATCCGTAGGTTCGTATGTCGAAGAGGAGCACCGTTGGAAATATACTCCGACAACGGTCGAAATTTTGTTGGAGCTGATGGGATTCTACGCGATCAGATGAAGCGCATCAACGAGGAGGCTGCCGCAACGTTTACTAATACGCAAACGAAGTGGTACTTCATACCGCCATCCGCTCCCCATATGGGGGGATCATGGGAGCGCCTTGTGCGCTCGATCAAGGCGGCATTAACCAATATGCTACAAGACAGAAAACTCGACGATGAAGCCCTGTACACGTACCTGGTGGAAGCAGAATCGATTGTAAATACTCGTCCATTAACCTACTTGCCGCTTGAAGCTCCGGAACAAGAGGCGCTCACGCCAAACCATTTTCTTTTGGGAGCTCAAGTGGCGTGAAGCAACCACCAATGAACCTAGGATGTCCAAACCAGATACTTCGCACTACTTGGGATACGTTACAAGCCAACTTAGACCTTTTTTGGAGGCGCTGGATTCGCGAATATCTCCCAACGCTCACAAGGCGTGCCAAATGGTTTGGAGAAGCAAGATCCGTTAATTCAGGAGATTTGGTGGTCATAATTGACGACAAAAACGAAATGGGTGGATACGTGGACGGGTTTTGGATGTGGTGAAGGGCAGAGATGGCAGAGTTCGTCAAGCAGTTGTCCAGACATCAAACGGATTATTCAGAAGGCCGGTTTCCAAATTAGCAGTGCTGGACATCGAAGGAATACGTAAGGTTGAGGCTGGCACTCATCCTTACGGGGAGGGTGATGTTGGCGATGAAGCTTTGCATTTGGCAACACTGCCAAGGACCAACCAATACTGATGAGCAGGTTAAAATTAAGAGTATTGATAATAGCGGTAGACGACAATGAAGATAGTTACAGATTGGTTCGATAATTCAATAGTCCATATCATCCTTTGCGAGAATTACCAGTAAAGTTAGATTTAGTGCAGTTTAGTGCTGATTTTATTAATAGCCTAGAAAATTGTGGTATTGTACCAGTGGACTGTTCCACAGTACGCAGCGCTGATTACTCTGGGGAAAATAAGATTCTCAGAACAGAGCATAAGGTAACATCTGCTTTGTTTTCTGCAAATTACAATGCCTTAAAGATTAAACTATGTTCCCATAGCGATCCCAGGTGCAAGTGAGTGCTGTTGGCTACACCGTACGCCAGCATTTATAAATCGTACATTAAAGTATGTACTAATTTCCTATTATAAGCATACACAATTTCTATAATTCCCCCATAAACTATTGTAGAGTAAGCAACCCGAAATCCAATTTTTGTTCGCGGAAGATTTTCACATAAGGGTGAACCGAATTTGTGAGTTACAATCATTTATATTTTAAGCAACTTAATCTAACAAATATATATCAATTACAGCTTAAAGCATTACGCTAAAAAGAATCGGTGTGTTCATCTTTCCCGAACACATACAAAACTAAAATATGCTCAGGTTTGATAATTGAAATATATCGAGAATGTCCTCGGGAAATTATTCAAAGCTATTTTAAGAATATACCGAGCCCGCAACTCCCACCCTTTGCATTTTAGTGAAAAAGATTGAATTTTCCAAAGAATTATATATTTTTCACAATTTTCTTCCACAAACCATACAAAACTAAAATGGGCTCAGCTTTGATCATTGAAATATATCGAGAAAGTCCTCAGGAAACTATTCCAAGCTATTTCAAGAATATACCGAGCCCTCAACTCCCACCCTTTGCATTTTAGTAAAAAAATATTGAATTTTCCAAAGAATTATGTATTTTTCACAATTTTCTTCCACAAACCATACAAAACTGAAATGCTCTTAGGTTTGATCATTGAGATATATCGAGAATGTCCTCGGTAAATTATTCCAAGCTATTTCAAGAATATACCGAGCCCTCAACTCCCACCCTTTGCATTTTAGTGAAAAAAGTTTGAATTTTCCAAAGAATTATATATTTTTCACAATTTTCTTCCACAAACCATACAAAACTAAAATGGGCTTAGGTTTGATCATTGAGATATATCGAGAATGTCCTCGGCAAATTATTCCAAGCTATTTCAAGAATATACCGAGCCCTCAACTCCCACCCTTTGCATTTTAGTGAAAAAAGATTGAATTTTCCAAAGAATTATATATTTTTCACAATTTTCTTCCACAAACCATACAAAACTAAAATATGCTCAGGTTTGATCATTGAAATATATCGAGAATGTCCTCGGGAAACTATTCCAAGCTATTTCAAGAATATACCGAGCCCTCAACTCCCACCCTTTGCATTTTAGTGAAAAAAGATTGAATTTTCCAAAGAATTATATATTTTTCACAATTTTCTTCCACAAACCATACAAAACTAAAATGGGCTCAGGTTTGATCATTGAAATATATCGAGAATGTCTTAGAGAAACTATTCCAAGCTATTTCAAGAATATACCGAGCCCTCAACTCCCACCCTTTGCATTTTAGTGAAAAAAGATTGAATTTTCAAAGAATTATATATATTTTTCACAATTTTCTTCCACAAACCATACAAAACTAAAATGGGCTTAGGTTTGATCATTGAGATATATCGAGAATGTCCACGGCAAATTATTCCAAGCTATTTCAAGAATATACCGAGCCCTCAACTCCCACCCTTTTAATTTTAGTGAAAAAAGATTGAATTTTCCAAAGAATTACATATTTTTCACAATTTTCTTCCACAAACCATACAAAACTAAAATGGGCTCAGGTTTGATCATTGAAATATATCGAGAATGTCCTCGGCAAATTATTCCAAGCTATTTCAAGAATATACCGAGCCCTCAACTCCCACCCTTTGCATTTGAGTGAAAAAAGATTGAATTTTCCAAAGAATTATATATTTTTCACAATTTTCTTCCACAAACCATACAAAACTAAAATGGGCTCAGGTTTGATCATTGAGATATATCGAGAATGTCCTCGGGAAACTATTCCAAGCTATTTCAAGAATATACCGAGCCCTCAACTCCCACCTTTTGCATTTGAGTGAAAAAAGATTGAATTTTCCAAAGAATTATATATTTTTCACAATTTTCTTCCACAAAACATACAAAACTAAAATGGGCTCAGGTTTGATCATTGAAATATATCGAGAATGTCCTCGGCAAATTATTCCAAGCTATTTCAAGAATATACCGAGCCCTCAACTCCCACCCTTTGCATTTTAGTGAAAAAGATTGAATTTTCCAAAGAATTATATATTTTTCACAATTTTCTTCCACAAACCATACAAAACTAAAATGGGCTCAGGTTTGATCATTGAAATATATCGAGAATGTCCTCGGCAAATTATTCCAAGCTATTTCAAGAATATACCGAGCCCTCAACTCCCACCCTTTGCATTTTAGTGAAAAAAAGATTGAATTTTCCAAAGAATTACATATTTTTCACAATTTTCTTCCACAAACCATACAAACCTAAACTGAGCTCAGGTTTGATCATTGAGATATATCGAGAAAGTCCTCGGCAAAATATTCCAAGCTATTACAAGAATATACCGAGCCCTCAACTCCCACCCTTTTCATTTTAATGAAAAAAGATTGAATTTTCCAAAGAATTATATATTTTTCACAATTTTCTTCCACAAACCATACAAAACTAAAATGGGCTTCGGTTTGATCATTGAGATATATCGAGAATGTCCTCGGCAAATTATTCCAAGCTATTTCAAGAATATACCGAGCCCTCAACTCCCACCCTTTGCATTTTAGTGAAAAAAGATTGAATTTTCCAAAGAATTATATATTTTTCACAATTTTCTTCCACAAACCATACAAAACTAAAATGGGCTCAGGTTTGATCATTGAAATATATCGAGAATGTCCTCGGCAAATTATTCCAAGCTATTTCAAGAATATACCGAGCCCTCAACTCCCACCCTTTGCATTTTAGTGAAAAAGATTGAATTTTCCAAAGAATTATATATTTTTCACAATTTTCTTCCACAAACCATACAAACCTAATATGGGCTCAGGTTTGATCATTGAGATATATCGAGAATGTCCTCAGCAAATTATTTCAAGATATTTCAAGAATATACCGAGCCCTCAACTCCCACCCTTTGCATTTGAGTGAAAAAAGATTGAATTTTCCAAAGAATTATATATTTTTCACAATTTTCTTCCACAAACCATACAAACCTAATATGGGCTCAGGTTTGATCATTGAGATATATTGAGAATGTCCTCGGGAAACTATTCCAAGCTATTGCAAGAATATACCGAGCCCTCAACTCCCACCCTTTTCATTTTAGTGAAAAAAGATTGAATTTTCCAAAGAATTATATATTTTTCACAATTTTCTTCCACAAACCATACAAAACTAAAATGGGCTCAGGTTTGATCATTGAAATATATCGAGAATGTCCTCGGGAAACTATTCCAAGCTATTTCAAGAATATACCGAGCCCTCAACTCCCACCCTTTGCATTTTAGTAAAAAAATATTGAATTTTCCAAAGAATTATGTATTTTTCACAATTTTCTTCCACAAACCATACAAAACTGAAATGCTCTTAGGTTTGATCATTGAGATATATCGAGAATGTCCTCGGTAAATTATTCCAAGCTATTTCAAGAATATACCGAGCCCTCAACTCCCACCCTTTGCATTTTAGTGAAAAAAGTTTGAATTTTCCAAAGAATTATATATTTTTCACAATTTTCTTCCACAAACCATACAAAACTAAAATGGGCTTAGGTTTGATCATTGAGATATATCTAGAATGTCCTCGGTAAACTATTCCAAGCTATTTCAAGAATATACCGAGCCCTTAACTCCCACCCTTTGCATTTTAGTGAAAAAAGATTGAATTTTCCAAAGAATTATATATTTTTCACAATTTTCTTCCACAAACCATACAAAACTAAAATGGGCTCAGGTTTGATCATTGAGATATATCGAGAATGTCCTTGGGAAACTATTCCAAGCTATTTCAAGAATATACCGAGCCCTCAACTCCCACCCTTTTCATTTTAGTGAAAAAAGATTGAATTTTCCAAAGAATTATATATTTTTCACAATTTTCTTCCACAAACCATACAAAACTAAAATGGGCTCAGGTTTGATCATTGAGATATATTGAGAATGTCCTCGGGAAACTATTCCAAGCTATTTTAAGAATATACCGAGCCCTCAACTCCCACCCTTTGCATTTTAGTGCAAAAAGTTTGAATTTTCCAAAGAATTATATATTTTTCACAATTTTCTTCCACAAACCATACAAACCTAATATGGGCTCAGGTTTGATCATTGAGATATATCGAGAATGTCCTCGGCAAACTATTCCAAGCTATTTCAAGAATATACCGAGCCCTCAACTCCCACCCTTTTCATTTTAGTGAAAAAAGATTGAATTTTCCAAAGAATTATATATTTTTCACAATTTTCTTCCACAAACCATACAAAACTAAAATGGGCTCAGGTTTGATCATTGAGATATATTGAGAATGTCCTCGGGAAACTATTCCAAGCTATTTCTAGAATATACCGAGCCCTCAACTCCCACCCTTTGCATTTTAGTGAAAAAAGATTGAATTTTCCAAAGAATTATATATTTTTCACAATTTTCTTCCACAAACCATACAAACCTAAGATGGGCTCAGGTTTGATCATTGAGATATATCGAGAATGTCCTCGGGAAACTATTCCAAGCTATTTCAAGAATATACCGAGCCCTCAACTCCCACCCTTTGCATTTTAGTGAAAAAAGATTGAATTTTCCAAAGAATTATATATTTTTTACAATTTTCTTCCACAAACCATACAAAACTAAAATGGCCTCAGGTTTGATCATTGAAATATATCGAGAATGTCCTCGGCAAATTATTCCAAGCTATTTCAAGAATATACCGAGCCCTCAACTCCCACCCTTTGCATTTGAGTGAAAAAAGTTTGAATTTTCCAAAGAATTATATATTTTTCACAATTTTCTTCCACAAACCATACAAAACTAAAATGGGCTCAGGTTTGATCATTGAAAAATATCGAGAATGTCCTCGGGAAACTATTCCAAGCTATTTCAAGAATATACCGAGCCCTCAACTCCCACCCTTTGCATTTTAGTGAAAAAAGTTTGAATTTTCCAAAGAATTATATATTTTTCACAATTTTCTTCCACAAACCATACAAACCTAATATGGGCTCAGGTTTGATCATTGAGATATATCGAGAATGTCCTCAGGAAACTATTCCAAGCTATTTCAAGAATATACCGAGCCCTCAACTCCCACCCTTTGCATTTTAGTGAAAAAAGTTTGAATTTTCCAAAGAATTATATATTTTTCACAATTTTCTTCCACAAACCATACAAACCTAATATGGGCTCAGGTTTGATCATTGAGATATATCGAGAATGTTCTCGGCAAATTATTCCAAGCTATTTCAAGAATATACCGAGCCCTCAACTCCCACCCTTTGCATTTTAGTGAAAAAAGATTGAATTTTCCAAAGAATTATATATTTTTCACAATTTTCTTCCACAAACCATACAAAACTAAAATGGGCTCAGGTTTGATCATTGAGATATATCGAGAATGTCCTCGGGAAACTATTCCAAGCTATTTTAAGAATATACCGAGCCCTCAACTCCCACCCTTTGCATTTTAGTGAAAAAAGATTGAATTTTCCAAAGAATTATATATTTTTCACAATTTTCTTCCACAAACCATACAAACCTAAGATGGGCTCAGGTTTGATCATTGAGATATATCGAGAATGTCCTCGGGAAACTATTCCAAGCTATTTCAAGAATATACCGAGCCCTCAACTCCCACCCTTTGCATTTTAGTGAAAAAAGATTGAATTTTCCAAAGAATTACATATTTTTCACAATTTTCTTCCACAAACCATACAAAACTAAAATGGGCTCAGGTTTGATCATTGAGATATATTGAGAATGTCCTCGGTAAATTATTCCAAGCTATTTCAAGAATATACCGAGCCCACAACTCCCACCCTTTGCATTTGAATGAAAAAAGATTGAATTTTCCAAAGAATTACATTTTTTTCACAATTTTCTTCCACAAACCATACAAAACTAAAATGGGCTCAGGTTTGATCATTGAAATATATCGAGAATGTCCTCGGCAAATTATTTCAAGCTATTTCAAGAATATACCGAGCCCTCAACTCCCACCCTTTGCATTTTAGTGAAAAAAGATTGAATTTTCCAAAGAATTGTATATTTTTCACAATTTTCTACCACAAACCATACAAAACTAAAATGGGCTCAGGTTTGATCATTGAGATATATCGAGAATGTCCTCGGCAAATTATTCCAAGCTATTTCAAGAATATACCGAGCCCTCAACTCCCACCCTTTGCATTTTAGTGAAAAAAGATTGAATTTTCCAAAGAATTGTATATTTTTCACAATTTTCTTCCACAAACCATACAAAACTGAAATGGGCTTAGGTTTGATCATTGAGATATATCGAGAATGTCCTCGGCAAATTATTCCAAGCTATTTCAAGAATATACCGAGCCCTCAACTCCCACCCTTTGCATTTTAGTGAAAAAAGATTGAATTTTCCAAAGAATTATATATTTTTCACAATTTTCTTCCACAAACCATACAAAACTAAAATGGGCTCAGGTTTGATCATTGAGATATATCGAGAATGTCCTCGGCAAATTATTCCAAGCTATTTCAAGAATATACCGAGCCCTCAACTCCCACCCTTTGCATTTTAGTGAAAAAAGATTGAATTTTCCAAAGAATTATATATTTTTCACAATTTTCTTCCACAAACCATACAAAACTAAAATGGGCTCAGGTTTGATCATTGAAATATATCGAGAATGTCCTCGAGAAACTATTCCAAGCTATTTCAAGAATATACCGAGCCCTCAACTCCCACCCTTTGCATTTTAGTGAAAAAAGATTGAATTTTCCAAAGAATTGTATATTTTTCACAATTTTCTTCCACAAACCATACAAAACTGAAATGGGCTTAGGTTTGATCATTGAGATATATCGAGAATGTCCTCGGCAAATTATTCCAAGCTATTTCAAGAATATACCGAGCCCTCAACTCCCACCCTTTGCATTTAAGTGAAAAAAGATTGAATTTTCCAAAGAATTATATATTTTTTAAAATTTTCTTCCACAAACCATACAAAACTAAAATGGGCTTAGGTTTGATCATTGAGATATATCGAGAATGTCCTCGGCAAATTATTCCAAGCTATTTCAAGAATATACCGAGCCCTCAACTCCCACCCTTTGCATTTTAGTGAAAAAAGATTGAATTTTCCAAAGAATTATATATTTTTCACAATTTTCTTCCACAAACCATACAAAACTGAAATATGCTCAGGTTTGATCATTGAAATATATCGAGAATTTCCTCGGCAAATTATTCCAAGCTATTTCAAGAATATACCGAGCCCTCAACTCCCACCCTTTGCATTTTAGTGAAAAAAGATTGAATTTTCCAAAGAATTATATATTTTTCACAATTTTCTTCCACAAACCATACAAAACTCAAATGGGCTCAGGTTTGATCATTGAGATATATCGAGAATGTCCTCGGCAAATTATTCCAAGCTATTTCAAGAATATACCGAGCCCTCAACTCCCACCCTTTTCATTTTAGTGAAAAAAGATTGAATTTTCCAAAGAATTATATATTTTTCACAATTTTCTTCCACAAACCATACAAAACTAAAATATGCTCAGGTTTGATCATTGAAATATATCGAGAATGTCCTCGGCAAATTATTCCAAGCTATTTCAAGAATATACCGAGCCCTCAACTCCCACCCTTTGCATTTTAGTGAAAAAAGTTTGAATTTTCCAAAGAATTATATATTTTTCACAATTTTCTTCCACAAACCATACAAAACTAAAATGGGCTCAGGTTTGATCATTGAAAAATATCGAGAATGTCCTCGGCAAATTATTCCAAGCTATTTCAAGAATATACCGAGCCCTCAACTCCCACCCTTTGCATTTTAGTGAAAAAAGTTTGAATTTTCCAAAGAATTATATATTTTTCACAATTTTCTTCCACAAACCATACAAACCTAATATGGGCTCAGGTTTGATCATTGAGATATATCAAGAATGTCCTCGGCAAATTATTCCAAGCTATTTCAAGAATATACCGAGCCCTCAACTCCCACCCTTTGCATTTTAGTGAAAAAAGTTTGAATTTTCCAAAGAATTATATATTTTTCACAATTTTCTTCCACAAACCATACAAACCTAATATGGGCTCAGGTTTGATCATTGAGATATATCGAGAATGTCCTCGACAAATTATTCCCAGCTATTTCAAGAATATACCGAGCCCTCAACTCCCACCGTTTGCATTTTAGTGAAAAGAGATTGAATTTTCCAAAGAAATATATATTTTTCACAATTTTCTTCCACAAACCATACAAAACTAAAATGGGCTTAGGTTTGATCATTGAGATATATCGAGAATGTCCTCGGGAAACTATTCCAAGCTATTTCAAGAAAATACCGAGCCCTCAACTCCCACCCTTTGCATTTTAGTGAAAAAAGATTGAATTTGCCAAAGAATTATATATTTTTCACAATTTTCTTCCACAAACCATACAACACTAAAATGGGCTCAGGTTTGATCATTGAAATATATCGAGAATGTCCTCGGTAAATTATTCCAAGCTATTTCAAGAATATACCGAGCCCTCAACTCCCACCCTTTGCATTTTTGTGAAAAAAGATTGAATTTTCCAAAGAATTGTATATTTTTCACAGTTTTCTACCACAAACCATACAAAACTAAAATGAGCTCAGGTTTGATCATTGAGATATATCGAGAATGTCCTAGGCAAAGTATCCCTAGCTATTTCAAGAATATACCGAGCCCTCAACTCCCACCCTTTGCATTTTAGTGAAAAAATATTGAATTTTCCAAAGAATTATATATTTTTCACAATTTTCTTCCTCAAACCATACAAAACTAAAATGGGCTTAGGTTTGATCATTGAGATATATCGAGAATGTCCTCGGTAAACTATTCCAAGCTATTTCAAGAATAAACCGAGCCCTCAACTCCCACCCTTTGCATTTTAGTGAAAAAAGATTGAATTTTCCAAAGAATTGTATATTTTTCACAATTTTCTTCCACAAACCATACAAAACTGAAATGGGCTTAGGTTTGATCATTGAGATATATCGAAAATGTCCTCGGCAAATTATTCCAAGCTATTTCAAGAATATACCGAGCCCTCAACTCCCACCCTTTGCATTTAAGTGAAAAAAGATTGAATTTTCCAAAGAATTATATATTTTTTAAAATTTTCTTCCACAAACCATACAAAACTAAAATGGGCTTAGGTTTGATCATTGAGATATATCGAGAATGTCCTCGGCAAATTATTCCAAGCTATTTCAAGAATATACCGAGCCCTCTACTCCCACCCTTTGCATTTTAGTGAAAAAAGATTGAATTTTCCAAAGAATTATATATTTTTCACAATTTTCTTCCACAAACCATACAAAACTAAAATGGGCTCAGGTTTGATCATTGAAATATATCGAGAATATCCTCGGGAAACTATTCCAAGCTATTTCAAGAACATACCGAGCCCTCAACTCCCACCCTTTGCATTTTAGTGAAAAAAGATTGAATTTTCCAAAGAATTATATATTTTTCACAATTTTCTTCCACAAACCATACAAAACTAAAATGGGCTCAGGTTTGATCATTGAAATATATCGAGAATGTCCTCGAGAAACTATTCCAAGCTATTTCAAGAATATACCGAGCCCTCAACTCCCACCCTTTGCATTTTAGTGAAAAAAGATTGAATTTTCCAAAGAATTATATATTTTTCACAATTTTCTTCCACAAACCATACAAAACTGAAATGGGCTTAGGTTTGATCATTGAGATATATCGAGAATGTCCTCGGCAAATTATTCCAAGCTATTTCAAGAATATACCGAGCCCTCAACTCCCACCCTTTGCATTTAAGTGAAAAAAGATTGAATTTTCCAAAGAATTATATATTTTTTAAAATTTTCTTCCACAAACCATACAAAACTAAAATGGGCTCAGGTTTGATCATTGAGATATATCGAGAATGTCCTCGGCAAATTATTCCAAGCTATTTCAAGAATATACCGAGCCCTCAACTCCCACCCTTTGCATTTTAGTGAAAAAAGATTGAATTTTCCAAAGAATTATATATTTTTCACAATTTTCTTCCACAAACCATACAAAACTGAAATATGCTCAGGTTTGATCATTGAAATATATCGAGAATTTCCTCGGCAAATTATTCCAAGCTATTTCAAGAATATACCGAGCCCTCAACTCCCACCCTTTGCATTTTAGTGAAAAAAGATTGAATTTTCCAAAGAATTATATATTTTTCACAATTTTCTTCCACAAACCATACAAACCTAAAATGGGCTCAGGTTTGATCATTGAGATATATCGAGAATGTCCTCGGCAAATTATTCCAAGCTATTTCAAGAATATACCGAGCCCTCAACTCCCACCCTTTGCATTTTAGTGAAAAAAGATTGAATTTTCCAAAGAATTATATATTTTTCACAATTTTCTTCCACAAACCATACAAAACTAAAATATGCTCAGGTTTGATCATTGAAATATATCGAGAATGTCCTTGGCAAATTATTTCAAGCTATTTCAAGAATATACCGAGCCCTCAACTCCCACCCTTTGCATTTTAGTGAAAAAAGTTTGAATTTTCCAAAGAATTATATATTTTTCACAATTTTCTTCCACAAACCATACAAAACTAAAATGGGCTTAGGTTTGATCATTGAGATATATCGAGAATGTCCTCGGTAAATTATTCCAAGCTATTTCAAGAATATACCGAGCCCTCAACTCCCACCCTTTGCATTTTAGTGAAAAAAGTTTGAATTTTCCAAAGAATTATATATTTTTCACAATTTTCTTCCACAAACCATACAAACCTAATATGGGCTCAGGTTTGATCATTGAGATATATCGAGAATGTCCTCGGCAAATTATTCCAAGCTATTTCAAGAATATACCGATTCCTCAACTCCCACCCTTTGCATTTTAGTGAAAAAAGATTGAATTTTCCAAAGAATTATATATTTTTCACAATTTTCTTCCACAAACCATACAAAACTAAAATGGGCTCAGGTTTGATCATTGAGATATATCAAGAATGTCCTCGGGAAACTATTCCAAGCTATTTCAAGAATATACCGAGCCCTCAACTCCTACCCTTTTCATTTTAGTGAAAAGAGATTGAATTTTCCAAAGAATTATATATTTTTCACAATTTTCTTCCACAAACCATACAAACCTAATATGGGCTCAGGTTTGATCATTGAGATATATCGAGAATGTCCTCGGCAAATTATTCCAAGCTATTTCAAGAATATACCGAGCCCTCAACTCCCACCCTTTGCATTTTAGTGAAAAAAGATTGAATTTTCCAAAGAATTATATATTTTTCACAATTTTCTTCCACAAACCATACAAAACTAAAATGGGCTCAGGTTTGATCATTGAAATATATCGAGAATGTCCTCGGCAAATTATTCAAAGCTATTTCAAGAATATACCGAGCCCGCAACTCCCACCCTCTGCATTTTAGTGAAAAAGATTGAATTTTCCAAAGAATTATATATTTTTCACAACTTTCTTCCACAAACCATACAAAACTAAAATGGGCTCAGCTTTGATCATTGAAATATATCGAGAATGTCCTCGGGAAACTATTCCAAGCTATTTCAAGAATATACCGAGCCCTTAACTCCCACCCTTTGCATTTTAGTGAAAAAGATTGAATTTTCCAAAGAATTATATATTTTTCACAATTTTCTTCCACAAACCATACAAAACTAAAATGGGCTCAGGTTTGATCATTGAGATATATCAAAAATGTCCTCGGGAAACTATTCCAAGCTATTTCAAGAATATACCGAGCCCTCAACTCCTACCCTTTTCATTTTAGTGAAAAGAGATTGAATTTTCCAAAGAATTATATATTTTTCACAATTTTCTTCCACAAACCATACAAAACTAAAATGGGCTCAGGTTTGATCATTGAAATATATTGAAAATGTCCTCGGTAAATTATTCCAAGCTATTTCAAGAATATACCGAGCCCTCAACTCTCACCCTTTTCATTTTAGCGAAAAAAGATTGAATTTTCCAAAGAATTATATATTTTTCACAATTTTCTTCCACAAACCATACAAAACTAAAATGGGCTCAGGTTTGATCATTGAGATATATCGAGAATGTCCTCGGCAAATTATTCCAAGCTATTTCAAGAATATACCGAGCCCTCAACTCCCACCCTTTGCTTTTAAGTGAAAAAAGATTGAATTTTCCAAAGAATTATATATTTTTCACAATTCTCTTCCACAAACCATACAAAACTAAAATGGGCTTAGGTTTGATCATTGAGATATATCGAGAATGTCCTCGGTAAATTATTCCAAGCTATTTCAAGAATATACCGAGCCCTCAACTCCCACCCTTTGCATTTTAGTGAAAAAAGTTTGAATTTTCCAAAGAATTATATATTTTTCACAATTTTCTTCCACAAACCATACAAACCTAATATGGGCTCAGGTTTGATCATTGAGATATATCGAGAATGTCCTCGGCAAATTATTCCAAGCTATTTCAAGAATATACCGAGCCCTCAACTCCCACCCTTTGCATTTTAGTGAAAAAAGATTGAATTTTCCAAAGAATTATATATTTTTCACAATTTTCTTCCACAAACCATACAAAACTCAAATGGGCTCAGGTTTGATCATTGAGATATATCGAAAATGTCCTCGGCAAATTATTCCAAGCTATTTCAAGAATATACCGAGCCCTCAACTCCCACCCTTTGCATTTTAGTGAAAAAAGATTGAATTTTCCAAAGAATTATATATTTTTCACAATTTTCTTCCACAAACCATACAAAACTCAAATGGGCTCAGGTTTGATCATTGAGATATATCGAAAATGTCCTCGGCAAATTATTCCAAGCTATTTCAAGAATATACCGAGCCCTCAACTCCCACCCTTTGCATTTTAGTGAAAAAGATTGAATTTTCCAAAGAATTATATATTTTTCACAATTTTCTTCCACAAACCATACAAAACTCAAATGGGCTCAGGTTTGATCATTGAGATATATCGAAAATGTCCTCGGCAAATTATTCCAAGCTATTTCAAGAATATACCGAGCCCTCAACTCCCACCCTTTGCATTTTAGTGAAAAAAGATTGAATTTTCCAAAGAATTATATATTTTTCACAATTTTCTTCCACAAACCATACAAAACTAAAATATGCTCAGGTTTGATCATTGAAATATATCGAGAATGTCCTCGGCAAATTATTTCAAGCTATTTCAAGAATATACCGAGCCCTCAACTCCCACCCTTTGCATTTTAGTGAAAAAAGTTTGAATTTTCCAAAGAATTATATATTTTTCACAATTTTCTTCCACAAACCATACAAAACTAAAATGGGCTTAGGTTTGATCATTGAGATATATCGAGAATGTCCTCGGTAAATTATTCCAAGCTATTTCAAGAATATACCGAGCCCTCAACTCCCACCCTTTGCATTTTAGTGAAAAAAGTTTGAATTTTCCAAAGAATTATATATTTTTCACAATTTTCTTCCACAAACCATACAAACCTAATATGGGCTCAGGTTTGATCATTGAGATATATCGAGAATGTCCTCGGCAAATTATTCCAAGCTATTTCAAGAATATACCGATTCCTCAACTCCCACCCTTTGCATTTTAGTGAAAAAAGATTGAATTTTCCAAAGAATTATATATTTTTCACAATTTTCTTCCACAAACCATACAAAACTAAAATGGGCTCAGGTTTGATCATTGAGATATATCAAGAATGTCCTCGGGAAACTATTCCAAGCTATTTCAAGAATATACCGAGCCCTCAACTCCTACCCTTTTCATTTTAGTGAAAAGAGATTGAATTTTCCAAAGAATTATATATTTTTCACAATTTTCTTCCACAAACCATACAAACCTAATATGGGCTCAGGTTTGATCATTGAGATATATCGAGAATGTCTTCGGCAAATTATTCCAAGCTATTTCAAGAATATACCGAGCCCTCAACTCCCACCCTTTGCATTTTAGTGAAAAAAGATTGAATTTTCCAAAGAATTATATATTTTTCACAATTTTCTTCCACAAACCATACAAAACTAAAATGGGCTCAGGTTTGATCATTGAAATATATCGAGAATGTCCTCGGCAAATTATTCAAAGCTATTTTAAGAATATACCGAGCCCGCAACTCCCACCCTCTGCATTTTAGTGAAAAAGATTGAATTTTCCAAAGAATTATATATTTTTCACAACTTTCTTCCACAAACCATACAAAACTAAAATGGGCTCAGCTTTGATCATTGAAATATATCGAGAATGTCCTCGGGAAACTATTCCAAGCTATTTCAAGAATATACCGAGCCCTTAACTCCCACCCTTTGCATTTTAGTGAAAAAAGATTGAATTTTCCAAAGAATTATATATTTTTCACAATTTTCTTCCACAAACCATACAAAACTAAAATGGGCTCAGGTTTGATCATTGAGATATATCAAGAATGTCCTCGGGAAACTATTCCAAGCTATTTCAAGAATATACCGAGCCCTCAACTCCTACCCTTTTCATTTTAGTGAAAAGAGATTGAATTTTCCAAAGAATTATATATTTTTCACAATTTTCTTCCACAAACCATACAAAACTAAAATGGGTTCAGGTTTGATCATTGAAATATATTGAAAATGTCCTCGTTAAATTATTCCAAGCTATTTCAAGAATATACCGAGCCCTCAACTCTCACCCTTTTCATTTTAGCGAAAAAAGATTGAATTTTCCAAAGAATTATATATTTTTCACAATTCTCTTCCACAAACCATACAAAACTAAAATGGGCTCCGGTTTGATCATTGAGATATATTGATAATGTCCTCGGGAAACTATTCCAAGCTATTTTAAGAATATACCGAGCCCTCAACTCCCACCCTTTGCATTTTAGTGAAAAAAGATTGAATTTTCCAAAGAATTATATATTTTTCACAATTTTCTTCCACAAACCATACAAACCTAAGATGGGCTCAGGTTTGATCATTGAGATATATCGAGAATGTCCTCGGCAAATTATTCCAAGCTACTTCAAGAATATACCGAGCCCTCAACTCCCACCCTTTGCTTTTAAGTGAAAAAAGATTGAATTTTCCAAAGAATTATATATTTTTCACAATTCTCTTCCACAAACCATACAAAACTAAAATGGGCTTAGGTTTGATCATTGAGATATATCGAGAATGTCCTCGGTAAATTATTCCAAGCTATTTCAAGAATATACCGAGCCCTCAACTCCCACCCTTTGCATTTTAGTGAAAAAAGTTTGAATTTTCCAAAGAATTATATATTTTTCACAATTTTCTTCCACAAACCATACAAACCTAATATGGGCTCAGGTTTGATCATTGAGATATATCGAGAATGTCCTCGGCAAATTATTCCAAGCTATTTCAAGAATATACCGAGCCCTCAACTCCCACCCTTTGCATTTTAGTGAAAAAAGATTGAATTTTCCAAAGAATTATATATTTTTCACAATTTTCTTCCACAAACCATACAAAACTAAAATGGGCTCAGGTTTGATCATTGAAATATATCGAGAATGTCCTCGGGAAACTATTCCAAGCTATTTCAAGAATATACCGAGCCCTCATTTCCCACCCTTTGCATTTTAGTGAAAAAAGATTGAATTTTCCAAAGAATTATATATTTTTCACAATTTTCTTCCACAAACCATACAAAACTAAAATGGGCTTAGGTTTGATCATTGAGATATATCGAGAATGTCCTCGGTAAATTATTCCAAGCTATTTCAAGAATATACCGAGCCCTCAACTCCCACCCTTTGCATTTTAGTGAAAAAATATTGAATTTTCCAAAGAATTGTATATTTTTCACAATTTTCTTCCACAAACCATACAAAACTAAAATGGGCTCAGGTTTGATCATTGAGATATATCGAGAATGTCCTCGGCAAATTATTCCAAGCTATTTCAAGAATATACCGAGCCCTCAACTCCCACCCTTTTCATTTTAGTGAACAAAGATTGAATTTTCCAAAGAATTATATATTTTTCACAATTTTCTTCCACAAACCATACAAAACTAAAATGGGCTTAGGTTTGATCATTGAGATATATCGAGAATGTCCTCGGTAAACTATTCCAAGCTATTTCAAGAATATACCGAGCCCTCAACTCCCACCCTTTGCTTTTAGTGAAAAAAGATTGAATTTTCCAAAGAATTATATATTTTTCACAATTCTCTTCCACAAACCATACAAAACTAAAATGGGCTTAGGTTTGATCATTGAGATATATCGAGAATGTCCTCGGGAAACTATTCCAAGCTTTTTCAAGAATATACCGAGCCCTCAACTCCCACCCTTTGCATTTTAGTGAAAAAAGATTGAATTTTCCAAAGAATTATATATTTTTCACAATTTTCTTCCACAAACCATACAAACCTAATATGGGCTCAGGTTTGATCATTGAGATATATCGAGAATGTCCTCGGCAAATTATTCCAAGCTATTTCAAGAATATACCGAGCCCTCAACTCCCACCCTTTGCATTTTAGTGAAAAAAGATTGAATTTTCCAAAGAATTATATATTTTTCACAATTTTCTTCCACAAACCATACAAAACTAAAATGGGCTCAGGTTTGATCATTGAGATATATCGAGAATGTCCTCGGTAAATTATTCCAAGCTATTTCAAGAATATACCGAGCCCTCAACTCCCACCCTTTGCATTTTAGTGAAAAAAGATTGAATTTTCCAAAGAATTATATATTTTTCACAATTTTCTTCCACAAACCATACAAACCTAAGATGGGCTCAGGTTTGATCATTGAGATATATCGAGAATGTCCTCGGGAAACTATTCCAAGCTATTTCAAGAATATACCGAGCCCTCAACTCCCACCCTTTGCATTTGAGTGAAAAAAGATTGAATTTTCCAAAGAATTATATATTTTTCACAATTTTCTTCCACAAACCATACAAACCTAAAATGGGCTCAGGTTTGATCATTGAGATATATCGAGAATGTCCTCGGCAAATTATTCCAAGCTATTTCAAGAATATACCGAGCCCTCAACTCCCACCCTTTGCATTTTAGTGAAAAAAGATTGAATTTTCCAAAGAATTATATATTTTTCACAATTTTCTTCCACAAACCATACAAAACTAAAATGGGCTCAGGTTTGATCATTGAAATATATCGAGAATGTCCTCGGGAAACTATTCCAAGCTATTTCAAGAATATACCGAGCCCTCAACTCCCACCCTTTGCATTTTAGTGAAAAAAGATTGAATTTTCCAAAGAATTATATATTTTTCACAATTTTCTTCCACAAACCATACAAAACTAAAATGGGCTCAGGTTTGATCATTGAGATATATCGAGAATGTCCTTGGGAAATTATTCCAAGCTATTTCAAGAATATACCGAGCCCTCAACTCCCACCCTTTGCATTTTAGTGAAAAACGATTGAATTTTCCAAAGAATTATATATTTTTCACAATTTTCTTCCACAAACCATACAAAACTAAAATGGGCTCAGGTTTGATCATTGAGATATATCGAGAATGTCCTTGGCAAATTATTCCAAGCTATTTCAAGAATATACCGAGCCCTCAACTCCCACCCTTTGCATTTTAGTGAAAAAGATTGAATTTTCCAAAGAATTATATATTTTTACAATTTTCTTCCACAAACCATACAAAACTAAAATGGGCTCAAGTTTGATCATTGAGATATATCGAGAATGTCCTTGGAAAATTATTCCAAGCTATTTCAAGAATATACCGAGCCCTCAACTCCCACCCTTTGCATTTTAGTGAAAAAGATTGAATTTTCCAAAGAATTATATATTTTTCACAATTTTCTTCCACAAACCATACAAAACTAAAATGGGCTCAAGTTTGATAATTGAGATATATCGAGAATGTCCTCGGAAAATTATTCCAAGCTATTTCAAGAATATACCGAGCCCTCAACTCCCACCCTTTGCATTTTAGTGAAAAAAGATTGAATTTTCCAAAGAATTATATATTTTTACAATTTTCTTCCACAAACCATACAAAACTAAAATGGGCTCAAGTTTGATCATTGAGATATATCGAGAATGTCCTCGGAAAATTATTCCAAGCTATTTCAAGAATATACCGAGCCCTCAACTCCCACCCTTTGCATTTTAGTGAAAAAGATTGAATTTTCCAAAGAATTATATATTTTTTACAATTTTCTTATTCAAATCGGTCCAGTGGTTGCTCTGAAACACGCGCATCTCTACTTCAGCGTCACATTTATACACACATACACATGCATACACACATACACATGCCCAACCACGGACATTAAACCATTTCACCAATCTGATTCGAATGTTATATCCCACTTGGACCTACCACGGTTCGAAGTAGATTTTAAAGCTATCCCTATTCTCTTAATAAAAAAAGTTAACAACCTAGAAATTTCGTTTAACGGCATGTTGTTTACATGATTCTTTTCATAATGATAGAAATATTTTCGAGAATCTTGGTATATTATAGTCATAGTTATCTTCCATATTCATATATTCGAGAAATTTTCATTTTTGTAGAATTCGCCTAAATGTATGTAATTCCCTGAAGGGTGGTTTGGCGAAGGGTAACTAAATCGATCTCTCAAAAAAGGGGTTTTTAATATGATACAGTTTAAAAATAAAACATTCGAAATCTCTAGGTACAATTAAACACAAAGGACCACGAATGATGAATATTACCTGTGACGTAAAATGCTTGAATGTCAAAAATATATCGATTTAATCAATACTTTCGCTAAGATTTAAAAATTAAGTACACAACAAAAACATTCATAATCCTTTAAAAATATGTGCTTATTAATTAAAAGGACATTATATTACATCATAGTTCAATCGTTTTTAATGCATCATCATACGAACTTACAAGATCATGTGAAGATAAATATTCCTTCATTCAAGTTTATCGAAGTGGAGTTTCTCATTTAGCTGTCATTCACCATCCGTAAGCAAAGAGGACTGTTGTTTATGATTGTGGATTTGAGATTTTAAATCCGGTTTATAAACCTGATACCTTTCTAATAAAAGAAATAGGTTATGGTCGTCCTATGTGTCTTGTGCTGTGAACCTTGTTCCGTGTACAACAGAGATTAGAAATGTGATGTGCGTAATTTTCAATTTACTTGCGGGGTTTAAGGCGCGGTCATTGACGATTATTTGGTATCAGTTCGGTAACGCAGTTAATAAGCCCAGTCCTCGGCCCCTCATGATCTGGATTGAATGGGTTGGATTTTCATGGTGAACACATATTTTTCAAGAACACCAGGGATTAAAATCTTTTTTAAAATAATTGATTGAGATAGTCGAAACAAGTTGAATTCACCATTGCCCAAAATCGAACGAGCAGTATCAAGGAAAAGGTGCAGACATTTGGAAATGGAGAAGAGGTCCAATAAGGTAATGAATAAGGTAATGAATTCGAGTTATTAGTACGAGACACTGAAGAAGTCTGCACATTGTAGACGAAATACGCGTATCTATCAAGATCAAGCAAAGGTAGTTGGAATTAAATGGAAATTACTAATTTTTCTTCTAATTTCAAGGTAATGATGTTGGAACGCAATCGTAATCTTGATCAATTTAAGCAATAAGCTGCAGAGCACTGTTTATATGTATGAAAACATTTAATGAATGTTAACATCTTTTCTACTCGGAAACAAACCAAGCAATACAAAAGAAGCCGTATCCGACCTACAGCCGACTACTGAAGTGGTTTTAATGACTGTTCAACGTGTTGTGGCTAAATTGCAGTCAAATTCCGATATTGTGTTTAAAAAGCGGCAGCTTCGTAAAACATTCACAGAAAAATTTAAAATTTTAAAATAAAGTTTGTAGAAATGACGAAATTAAAAACTACTATAGAAATGCTTAATTTAAGATTTTCCATAATTTAAAAAGTTTTAAATAATAATTGAAAAACTACCATAGAAATGCTTAAACATAAACTAAAAGCTTTCATAATTATATGAGTTCAAATAATAACAAATTCCATGATTGTAATTAGACATTTACTAATTTCCATGTCTTAATTTAAATTTTACGCTCACAAATTCAAAAAATACTAAGAATCCAAATTTAACTGCGCAATTACTATAGGCTTCATTATTCAAGTCATGCTAATTTGAAGATACATGTGATTCGGAAGTTCAAAAAGATGCTCCTTTTATGTACATGACAATAAATACTTTGAAAATAAATGAGTAAGCCTTAACGCAATGACAAAACAAAATTAATTTAGTTCGAACAATACTAGTAGGATGCTAACTGTATTCAAAATACAGGACGTTCAAAGAACGTTATTACTGAAAATTAATAGGAAACGTTCATTATGTACAACACATCGTTACACTAAAAATTAGTTTTAGTTTATACTACGAAATCGAAGGTAGAACTAACGTATCTATTCTTTTTTTCTGCAACGGAACTGATTTGTACTATTTATGAAACTTCATTCATAATTAATGGCACACAGGCAACTTTCAAAGGCACGAAGCATTTGTTGACTTAGAAAGAACATTTGTGCATTGAAAAAGCAATAAAAAAGCTACGAATATTTTGTTACCAATAAAACAGAAGCGACTCTGGTGGTTGCATGAATTACTGACATTACATCGAAATGTAATTGAAAACGAAAGCGCAACCACGTGCAGTTGTCCATCTTTTTTTTTTTTTCATGTTTTTGACATGAGATTCAATCCTGTATTTTTAAGAAGAGCTTATGCATCCGTGGTTGATCTCACTAAGCCATGGTGACCTGCGAGAAGATATTGGAATAATGAGTATGAAGTTATTACTCTCGACAGCGCTCTAATTTTTATTTTGGGATAAATAAAAGAGAAGCAGCTATTGGCTAGTTTTCCAGAGATCCATTTCAGATTTTATACAAAAAGGTGTAGTGATAGCATTTCACCAAATAAAAAGCAATATGAATGTTTCATACAATATACGAGACATTTGTTCTATGTACAAAATCCATGTTTACAAAACGAGTAAAAGCTAGTTAACGAAAATAAATCTTCAGTGTACAACAAAAAATAACCGTTGCCGAAGATTTTTTTAAATTTTTTACTTATTTATTTTCCGTCGGCCTATTTCCTCACATGGTGACAATCACCGACGCCAAGAAGACGACTCCACCACCTGGACCCTACCTAACGACTCATGACTATGAACCGGGACCATCAGCTTTACTTCCCTTCAAGGAAGACGTGACCAAGATTTTTTCGCCTCAGAAAAACCACCGACGTCGACTGGGATTGAACCCAGACCCACTTCGGGGCCAGTAGCAGTCACGCTTAAAACTACACCACCAACGCCGGCACGTTGCCGAAGATATCTACGTAAAACCAATCAATTCAAACTTTTACTTTATTATCGACTGTTGATGCCGACTGGACATTGATAAGCTTATTGTGTTTACTATACAGTACACACTTAGTGAATCAATAACCAAGAATCAGTAAACAAATTGAAGTTTTACCGATACTCAGCTACCAAACAGACAGCAAACAGGGATATCAGCAAAAGTAATTGCCGAGTTGATTGGCTGTTAGACATTTTACTATTTAGTTTTGGTTGGTTTTTATCGGTGAAGATTTGGACATTTTGCCGAGGTAAATTTAGTGTGTACGTTACGATGCCCATGTTGACTCCCACCCGTACTTTATATAGCAATCAAATAGGGTAGAAAACGGCTTAAGCACCCCGGGACCCTATTCCAAGCACGGGGTAAACGTAAACCTACAACGCTAATTTTTTGCAGTATGGTGCTTCATCTAGTGAAGTTTGCAGTTCAAAATTATAGTTGTTGTAATCGTTTAGATAAATATAAATAAATAACTGTATTCTTTGCGAATATACTACTTGAAATCTCCAAATTTAGCAGAAATTCGCAAAACTATAAAAGGGTTTGCAAAACTTGTTTAGAGTTCACAGAAACTTCTGTGTGTAACTTGTGGTGTGTCTTGTTTGATCAAAATGACCCTGGGGTTTGTTGGCTTGTTTTAAAATTCACCTTACTAACCAGAAGTTATTACATCAGTTAAAATATGAACGCGATCTTTGATAGCATAAACTATGAACGCTATCTTTGATAACATGAGATAATGCCTTGGAATAATGTTAATTTACTACTAAAGACAGGATTGATGGGAACTCCTGTCAGTAAATTATATGTTCATAGAAATGGGAAGCTTGCATAAATTGTAATGTTCACTGTATTTTATGGTTGGTATACAAGGTGACTGGTAATTGGTGTTACACCAGAGGGGAGGTGTAGTAGACCTCATTTGTTATCATTCCTTACCGAGTTATTGTACATTTAATTCTGCATTGCCGAGCGACAATACAAGTTTTTGCTCGTGTACTCAAGAAAAATCCTATGGTGCCGTCATAGCCAATGACAACAATCAATGTAATCGTAGTAGTCGATATCAAGTTTGGTTGACCGTCATCCTGTGTGAACCCGGTTTTCGAAGCAAAAGATGCA
>JASCZW010001893.1:0-152602 GCA_034211315.2 Aedes japonicus | reverse complement strand
TTATATATAACAGAATATTCAATTCATGTTGTATGTAATAGAGCAATGAAATATACTAGAATATTTAATTAATATGTCATAGTTGCAATTCGTCATCCTGTAATTTTAAAAATATGATGAAATAATTAAAACAGTATTAATAGGCATATGATAATAACATGAAGCTTGTTGCATCTTTACAGATCAATCAGTGGCAGATGAATGTTACTCTGGAATGTGAAGATCATTTTGCAAATAAATAAAACATTAAACATTTGATTATACATTAAAAATTAAAAAATATGTATGTATTCATGACATATGGATAAACATAAACAGCAGATTTGAAGAGCATTCAATAATTTTATTTATATTCAATGATCTACATTAAAAGAAAAACACCTCAAGATACAATGCAATAAAATATCTGTACTATCTGGAATCAATTTCCTGTAACTGTAACTCTACTGTCTGTAATCCCGGTAAATGCTCAGTAGCAAGAGACCTCTCGAGCTGTGTCTCAAGATCGGCTTACTACTGGGTAATCTGGAGGGGCTTCGCGAACAAATTGTGCGGATACTGTCACCTGATTATATCCTTTTGAGAAATGAGTACTGAGATACAAAAATGGAGGCTTTATTGAAAGAACTATTGGGTGGGATTGGTTTGGTGGAAAATGGCTACTATTGTGGGTGTGGTGTAAAGTGGGTGGTTTTATTGTTCTTCAAACGTACCGGTCATGACTGGAGTTGATGATGAAAATGATGATCTGGGACTGCTTCCACAACGTTGGGCGAGCGCTCGCTGCTGCACGGCGGACTTTTCGATCCACGAACTATCCGGATTCGGTTGGCGATTGGGGTCAAAGATGGCTGATAGGTGGTGTGAGAAAGTGACTTCGTTGGCGCGTGAAATCACTGTTTCCTCTTAGGCATCGTCCCTCATAGACTGAAATCGGCAGAGCCCAGGCAAGGCCGGAGTGACTCTGCCGAGAGGGGAAGTCTCCTTTGCGGTTAGGGAGGACTCCCGAGACAAGTCGCTTCTTGAAAATTGTCGGCCAGAGGAAGCGAATATCCTTTGCTTTTAGACTTAGGGACCACTGGGGTCACTAAGCCGTATCGCGTGCGCGTCGGTTGACCTCGTCAACGGAGCAGATAGCGGTGTCTACCAAAACGGTAACACAAAAGGTCCTGTATTGAACTTTAAACTGATCTCACTCGAAGCTGTATTAGCGACCACTCACTACTTTCCTAAGACACCTTTCACACGCGAACGCCTGGACAATTCTGAGCAATGGTTGATCATTCGTGGCTCCTTTGACCTTTCGCTTTGCTATGTCGTCCTGCTATGTCTGCATACTCCATTTTCCGTTTTCCGCCTGAATCATCTTCCAATAGTTACCTCACTGACATGGAACCTCTCCCGACTTTACTGTTATACAATTTGAATTTTTTTCGAATCCCTACTAACAAATTACACTACTGAACATATTTACTTAACCCTACTAACCAACACCAAACAAATGTATAAAGACGTAACAGTACATTTAAAATAATAAGCACAAATTAAAAATCACATAAATTCTGTAACAAACGGTTACATAACCTTGAAGTATTTAATTTCATCAATTATTATTATTTATTTCTTTAATAAATCATTTTATTATGATTATAAAAATATGCGTTGATGATATGATGAAAATAATACGATGTTGTAATGATATACTAAATAATATACATTTTAAAATAAAATGCAGCTATTTGCCACTTCTGCTGCGAAGTAAGATGATATAAACTCTGAAATGTCGAAAATTTCTAAAGTGATGTAATGAAGGAAAGTTTATCACCGGGCAGGCTGCAGAATGGCAATGGAAATTTAAGCTAACAGTAAGCCAAAATAAATTTAATATGATTGTGATTACTGCCCAAAAGGGAAACTTAACAAATCCACACAAAAAGAAAGAGAAGAAAAGGAAGAAAATTTGAATTCTCCGATAACTCTTGAATCCTACAAAGCCCATGAATACTTTTATAACTGTGCAATAGAAAATGAAGGATCATAGACAATTTTAGTTTTAAATCATGAAATTTGTTTGGATAAAGAAGGAAAAAAATATAGTAGAATCTGTAGTATGGGCTAAAACCGCATAAATGTGAAGCTGAAATAGCATGAAAAATATTGCGAAAGGGTGTTACAATACAAAATGATAACAAAATTATATCTGAACTGTCTGCATGTCTGCTGGTTGTGGCCCTGCTGCAATTGTAGACAGACCTGCATTATCATTGTCACGAAGGAAAAAATAATTTAAGATAGTACCATTGAAAATCTGAATTAAGAAGAAATTCTAGGATTCGATGCTTAACTGATTAACAAGAAGCCTAGGATCTAGGATTTTTTTTCAATAGGGTGAATCTAACAACAAGAGAATCTCTCCTCTTCGCTCTCTTTAATGCATTACAGCGCCATTTTAAAACTTCTGAGGGATTCTTCAATACAGATAGAAACACTACAGTGTTGGCTAGCATACTCTACAAATAGTAGAATAAAAACGTAAGCTGAATGGAATATGAATGAAAGAGAAAGTAATCAAAGAGAGTCTCTCAATTTCAGATTCACCCTAATGAAAAAAAAAACCCTAGAAATAGTCGTTGAATATCAGTAAAGCTGAGATCACACTGTTTGACGAAACATATCGCCAAATATATTTGACCAAATAATGCTATGGCAAATGTTTGGTTTGAGATTGTCATTCAAATTATTTGACAATTTGTCAAATAGTATAATACCTTTGTCGAATATATTTGCTCAAGTCTAGCAAACAATTTTTTGACACTATGAAAATTCTTGAGTGGCAAACATGAGCAAATTCATACACAGAAAAAAATAAGCAAATTCATACACATAAAAAAATCCGTTCTGTAAAAAATCGTTCATGTTATCGTGATTCTGTTCACGAATGATGAAACATAATCACAAACCATTCCAGGACCATTTCGCTTATTGTTGAGGACCGTTTCCGTGATTCTCACGATATTTACCTTTAGCACAAATATAATATGTCTTGCGAAATTTAAGCAGACGAAGTTCGGCCAAGGAGTAAAAACTAATATTGTTAAAGCCAGTATCGCCCTAAAAAGTAAAGAGGTTACGGAATTTTGTTCAATATTACCAAGCGGAATTTTGACAATTGATCTGTATGGAACGAAATGTCAACTTTACTTACGGAATAATCGAGCGAAACATTTTTTCCGAAAGAAAAAGTGACAGCTCCTATTAGTTTGCGTGGGATCCTTACAAATTCCAATTTTATGTTTCGTTCTGTTCAGGTGGATACTGCGGCAGTAATTTCTTTTCGATTCTTTACTTTTCCATTTCAGTAAACGGAATTTCACATGGGTTTGAGATAGAAAAATAAATTTCTTTCGAACACGATACCGACCTTTACGTGGAAATATTAACAGATTGCTCAGAATTTATTTCAGAGATCTTCAAGATATTAAAGATAGCAAGGAATTCCTCTAAATATTTTTTCCAGACTTCAGGATGCTTCAGAAATTATTTTGAAGGTCTTCAACAGTTCAACAGTTTAAATGATGTTCCGATTTTTAGATACTAGTTTGCTCAGAAGCAATTTCCAAGTCCTTCTGGGTGTTCAAGATTTAAAGAATTCAGCTCTTTTGAAGAAAAAGCTGAGCAACTTCGTCAAATTTGTTTGAACTAGCGATTATTCTTCACATATGATTTTTGGGCAGTCCTATGCATATTTCAAGACTTCAAGATGAAGAGCGATTTAATACAGTATAATAACTACCAAATTCACCCCCCCCCCCCCCCCCAATAGTACGTTCACACTACAGCTTATATTACGTGATATAGAGTATCTTGATATCAAATGAAATGTACATTATTTCCAGTGAAAATTAGATGTATAGTTGCTGATATCAAGATACTCTATATCACGTAATGGCTTAAGCCAATTGGCCACACAAGTGTTTCTGAGTCAAGTTGTTAAACTTTACATCAATTTCCCAGTTTTCGAAAAGGCACATGATGAATAATTGCACTTAAAACTAGTTACCGGTATGAAAATATTATCGATTTTGGGGAATAGTAATCACTAAATTCATCAGCAAATTCACCACCAAACTCACCAACATACCCACCAACAAATTCATTATCAAACTTACTATCAAATTCACCACCAAACTCATCATACAATTTACCACCAAACTCACCACGTAACTAACCATCAAATTAATTAGCAAACTCACCACAAAACTCACAAACAAACGCCTTACCAAACTCACAACTGATATATCCAACATACTCACCACCAAAATCACAACCAAATTCACCACAAAATATACCACCAAATCAAACACCAAACGCACCACAAAACTCACCTCTAAACTCACCTTAAAAATCATCACAACAACACAACTTATTAACTCACACGTAACTCACACCACCAAATTTATCAACAAACTCACCATCAAACGCACTACCGAATTCACCACCAAACGCACCATCAAATTCACCACTATACCCATCATCAAATTCACCACTAAAAGCTTTAACAGACTCACCACCATACTCACTAAGTCATCACCAAACTCATCATCAAACTCACCAACTCACTCAGGAGCATGAGCATTATTGCTTATCTGTTTTCATACATATGCCTGAACCAGTGCTGGTGACTGCCGAAAAAATCGGCGAAAATTATTTATTGTTGTCCGTGCTTGAAACAACCACATCGATAGATGTATTGGTAAAGGCATCATACGGAGAAAGTCAGTGAGTGAACAAGATTACATGTTTTGTAGATTACTTCATTCCAACACGCAAGTCGAATGGAGAACAGCTCTGCCTACTTGTGATTTACTCTTCGTTGATTGAGTGGCTATGGAAATACGACCCAGTTGGATCGCCAGATGATAATGTTCGGAGACGAGAGATGATAGCATTCATTTGAACAGAATCTTTCATTGTCTTTTAGTTCGAATGACAAATCTGGAGGTTTTGTTAAGTATGTACCGTCTGGGAAAAGTCAGCCTACTCAATTAAATTTTGTTTCAAATTTCCCTGCCACACGTAAGTCGTGACATTTTTTTCAGGACTATTGACACCATGTGTTATGCACACCTTATGAATTTTAAATCACATAACATGCAAGAAAAATCATTATCGAGATTCCAATTGAAGAGGGTTTAATATCCATATCGTCGATTATCGTTCGTTGAACAAAGATTCGCTTATTTTCTGTTTCAACAAGAATGCACACATTTTTGTTTTGTAACATGTGAAAAATCTTCTTTACCGGACAGGGAACCACTACATCCGGGATGGTAATGCTGTACCATTACCAACGTAACCTGTGCCATCATCAATATCTACCAAGGACAGAAAATACTGGCCTAAAGGAACTCATGTAACTTTATATTAACATTTGGCATTTAGTTGCTACATTTTTTCCCGCTTATTTACTTGCTACACAGTGCTTTTCGGCTTCCGATTCATTTCTGCTATGAACGCGGGACCAGACAATCACCAAGTGATCCGATCGGAAGCTTCATGCCAGTGCTTGAACGAATCAGAACAATTGCCAACGAATCAGGACACAAAAATGAATCACCAACAGAAGCCAACGAACGAATCAATAAATAGAATTTTGCAAGATGACGTCACTAGTGAACGTGTGGTTCATCCTGATGAATGGAATTCAGTTTTGACAGGTATTCGTGGTTTGTTTGTTTTCGAATTCAAACAGATGAAATAAACAAACCACGGACTCCTGTCAAAAGAAATTCATCCGATTCATTTTGCGAGGTTATGTTAGGTTGGTGTAAAACTCAATTGTACCAGCAAGCAGTGATGAACACGCATTCAATTGACAGGCGACGAAGTTCATGCTATGTTAATTCAATGTTCACATTGGCCCACCAGTTTTCGGTTTGAGAGGTGAAGCAGAACCTCTCATTGAGTGCGTATATTGAATTAAAGGAGAGCGTGCAACGAATGATTTACGATACGATTGGCCTGAACACACTTTACATTACAGCCCCTCCCCCTTATCCAAGAACCCTTTACCCTTGTCATCCTCCCTATTTTTGTCCCAGATACTTGAAGATTACGTATATAAAATTTGGTCAAAACGAATCCACGCGTTCTTAAGTTTTTGAGGGTCGTATATACAAACGCACAAAAATACAAACACTGATTTTTATATAGAAGAGACATAGACTGATATCAGGAGGGCATATAAAGTAAATATAAATTGAAATTGTCGCAAGAAATAAATACAAAAATGGAGATTGGTGTAAAGGGAATGGTCTATTAATAAAATATTTTTCTACTATGTTCAGCACTTTGCTAAACTCTTGCCACTTAAATTTTCCAATGAAAATCACTTGGAAGCTTTTCTGATTGAGTAAACAAAAATCAATAGTGATTCTGTCCCATTCAGTTGAGATTAGCTGCCGCAATTGCTGAATGTTTGTTAATTTTTGCTCCTGGGCCTTAATTTTCAAAATTGACCAGAGATGCTCGATCGCCACTCCATAACCTTGACACGCTTTTCTTTGAACCACTGCGAAACTAGCTTTGAGATGTGCTTCGGATCTCCGACTTGTTAGAACGTATGTCTGCGTCCCAACTTTAGCTTTTGTGCAGACGCTGGTAGTTTTCTCTTCAAACCGTCCAATTAAACCTCCTTGTTCATTATTACATCAATGAACTTAAGTTCTCCAATGCCGGATGTGGCCATAGATCACCACACCACGACTCTACCTGCAGAAAAAAATCCAAAATCATGCTCAGTTGGTTGAAAAATAGCAAGATACTTAGGGGCAAACCCATTTTCAAAATTTTCAGAAAAACTGACGCGGTTGGTCAAAGCAAAGATATATCGCGTGGTATGTGCCGTCGGAGTCTCAGTGGCACAATTTGAGTCCCTTCAAATCTCGGAGACGGTTACGGGAAGATGGATTGTCGTGTTTGGTATTTCACATTCCATTCCAGCTGTAATTCGAAGATTGGGGAAAGGCAACGAGTGGTACGATCTCCAGAAAGTTTATCCAACTTTTTGGCTTCGCCGACGACGTTGATATCGTAGTATGCAACTTTGAAACGATGGTGGAAACGTACATCAGACTTAAGGCTGAAGCTAGTAGGATTGGGCTTGCCATAAATGCGTTAAAAAGAAAATACATAAGGGAAAGAGCCTTACGGAAAGACAATGTTAGCCTCCCACCACGAGTTCAGATCGAATGTGATGAAATCGAGGCGGTAGACAAATTCATGTATCATTGGTGACCGCCTATAACGACACCAGCAGAGAGATACAAAGGCGCATTTCGACTGAGAATCGTGCCAAGTTTGGACTCCGAAGGACGCCAAGGTCGAACGAAAATCGCCGAACTACCCAGCTACAAGACATTAATTAAACTAGTAGTGAACATGGACAAAGCTTGCGAAGAACCAACGCGCCCTTTTTTTTCTGTGAATGGAAAGTGTTGCGAACGATCTACGGTGGAGTGCAGATGGAAGACGGAACATGGAGAAGGCAACTAAACCACGAATTGCATTAGTTGCTAGGAGAACCTTCCATTACCTCCCAGTTACACCACATTTTCACTGATGCTACACAAGAGTAGGCATCCGAGTCTACCTTCGTTGAAAAGACGTATTGTGGCTCTTCGATGTGAAATTATTAAAGTATAGTCTATCTTTTTTTTTTAATATTAACACACCGCTTGATTCAACATGAGCTTTCAAATTGAAAAGTATTGAAACAGATTCAAAAGAGCGGTCGAAGATTTGAACCGGAAAAACTCAGGGACATTTTCTTTCGTATAGGGAAAGGGGAATTTGTTGAAGGGGAAATAATGAACATAAGAGAAATAAAACAACCATTTTTTTTCTTTCTCTGTCGAAACGTGGATAAATATACCTTTATTGAAACTCTCTCCAAAATTGTGTTTTGCATTACATCGAATCTTACACAAGTTGGTTTAGTAAATCTGTTCCTCTTCCGTACCTCTCACCAACCATGCCAAGCCAGTACTTGCTGGGAGTGTAAGGTGGTTGCAGAATTCTTTCCTTTCTTTTTCCCCTTGCACGTGTTTCCGGTTTCCAGCCCGACATGAGGGGGCCATCGTTTATTTTTTTTTGCATCTCATTTTCTTTTTTTTTACTACTTTAAACTTCCCTTTATTTCATCGACAAGCTTCCCTTACTCGAAGCCTTTCACCGGAAACGTTATGAATGCGTTCTGTTAGAATGACGCGCACCTGCTTAAACACCTTTTGTTGAGAAACTTCAACCAACGTCCGCTGCCGTTGGTTAGATGGTATTGTTATGCATTTTGTTTTGTTTTGTTTTTTTTTTCATTATTTTGTAATTCAATTGCTGCCCTTCTTTACCGCTTACTAACTGCTCATTGTTATATCTTAACTTTTTCATCGTCTTGAATTATGTTTGCTCTTTTTTGTTTTATGTCTGAACAATGAGAAAGTAATGTACCGTTTCTATTTCTTGAAAATCTGTTCATTTCTAGTTTCAAATGTTATGAAATTTTATGTGATAAACTTCTTTTTTTTAATAAATTTCCCTTGCGAATTTTTTGTTTCCAATTTCGAATGATCCTCTCAAATCTCAAATGGATGTTTTATTTTATAAAAATAAAATCCCAGCTGGTTTAAAATGTATATATCTGTAGATGTGTGTGTTGTATTTTTTTTTGTTGCCCTTCCTTTTATGCTTTAAGTAAATTAATATAAGTTCAGTTACGGAAAAGGTTTCGTAATTCTTCATTTAATCATCATCTTCTTTTTTGTGTGTGTTCAATTTTCTTTAGTTATTCATTTTACTTCTCAACTACTTCATTGAATGAATGGTATAGTATTTAAAGAGAAATTTGTTCACGTAAAATATGTTCGTTTTCCCTCCACGAGCTTTAATCATCACTCTTCTATGTGGAAATTTCCATTCATTCCGGGAAAACTCTACGGCTAACAAGGATCTAAACACCGAACCATTTTGCTTTCTTAATTTTTATTTAACTGACATATTCTTGTCGCGTAAGTTTGCGAAACTCATACATTTTCTGAACGTTTCTGCCTGAATGGATAATGCTGATTGCACTTCATAGTATTTTTTGTTTTATCTTCTGTCTTGCTAAAACTTTCCCTCGAATAGATTTTCTTCTACAAGCAGTGAAATTGGTGAACCAGTGGAGTGTATGCTTAGATTTTATAATTATGTATAAACGAAAATAGTTATGTTGTAAACGGAACTGAAAAAAAAAAAATCTTTATAACTCTGCATCGTTTCTCGTGTTTATATAAAAATGAGAATTCAGCAGTTTTAGCATACGACGAAACCGGACTTTGTTCCGAGTTGAGCAAAACGAAAGAAACCAATCTATTGGTTTGGATGAAAAAGTATGTTTGCTGATACAAAGTATGTATGTGGTTTCACTTCTGGCTGTGTATAAATAAAAGTAAGATTTATATAAGTCTTAGATTTTTTTTTGTGTGTATCTAACGGTGAACTCCTGACATTTCTTGAAGTTGTGTAGATGTGTTTTTTTATGTTTTGTTGTGTTTTTTGTTTACTATGTACAGAGTGTTTTTTTAAATGTTTTCATTTTCTCTAAGTTTCATAATATGTTGTCATTTAGGATATAATTTGATCAGTGTGTAATCATTCAAGTTTAATTTTCATCGATTGATGGATATCAATCATAGGCTGTCGTTTTATATGAATCGTTTCGGTTTAAACCTCCTTCACCACTTCTATGTGCTGCACATTGACTTCATTTGATATTTTCTTTTATACTTTTTACGCTTACCTTCGATCAAATGCTATCATGTTTTTAAAACTTCTCCGATCATTGCCGAATTTACGGCAATGCAAGGTGATGGAATTGTCCCATTAAGTCTAGGAAGATCGGCCGGTTCTCTCGAGACAGCTACGTCAGTCGACTTCTCCTTACGAAGCTAGAAGATACCAAAAAGCCAATAGAAAATTAAATTGAGTAATTCTTTGCTTAACTATTTTAAATGAATATGTGTTTTTTAGCCAATGAATCGAAAGCATTACCTACCACGATCGATAAAAAGTTGCAAATGTGAAGCCCTGCGCTCTTTGCAATAAGATACACTTAGTTGAACCTATTTTCATCTCCCATTTTGTTATTATTATTGAAATGTTGTGTCATTTCGACTCAATTGGATTAATTTACCGATAACTTGCTTCAGACGCTAAATTTCGGAATAAAGGGTGTTTTGATCAAAATTTGGTCAACTTAAACTTGACGCCTTTCCTTTCATGGTTTGGCACACCCCTCATTTTGGCACACCCCTCATTTTGGCGCACCCCTCATTTTGAAGATGTGTGCGTGTAGCATCATTCCACTATTTTGAATTTGAGATTAGCACTTCAGTTATCAAAATGTCGTCGAAGGAAGAGAAGCAACGTATCAAAATTTTGCACGTGCATGGCGAAAATCCAAACAACTCTCACGCCAAGTTGGCGAAATGGTTGAATGTGACTAAATCAACTGTTACCAACGTATTAAAAGTGTTCGGTGAACGTTTGTCGACAGCCAGGAAAGTTGGATTGGGGGGAAATCGAAGGCCGGAGGCCACAGCGACGACAGAAAGAGTTGCCCGCTGCTTCGAGCGGAATCCAAACCTCTCCGTCAACCGTGGATAGAGCTAAAACGAGCTAAACTGTTGACTTACAAGAAAGTGGTGACTCCAAATCGCGACGATAAACAAAACACGTCGGCCAAAGCACGATCGCGAAAGTTGTACACGACGCTGCTGACGAAGTTTTATTGCGTGGTACATGACGATGAAACTTACGTCAAGGCAGACTTCAAACAGCTTATTGGACAGGAATTTTATACGGCAACCGGACGGGGAAAGGTGGCAGATATTTTCAAGCACATTAAACTGTCAAAGTTCGCGAAGAAATAGCTGGCGTGGCAAGCCATCTGTACCTGTGACCTGAAAAGCAACGTTTACATTGCGACCGGAAGCGTCAACCAGGAAATTTATCTGAGCGAGTACCTACAAAAACGTCTACAGCCTTTCCTCCTGGAGCGACCCAATTGATCCCTTCTATTTTAGCCGCATTTGGCATCTTTCCATTAAGGAAAAAAGGCCACGGAGTGGTATGCTACCAACAACGTTCAAGTGGTGGCCAAGGACAAGAACCCTCTCAACACGCCAGAGCTCCGTCCAATCGAACAATATTGGGCCATCGTCATGCGGAACCTTAAGAAGGCTCAAAAAGCTATTGTGAGCGACAAACAGTTCAAGGCAAACTGGCGTTCTGCGGCGAATAAAGTGGACAAGGAGACTGTACAAAATCTTATGGCAGATGTTACACGAAAGACCCGGCAATTCGCATTCGATAAAAAGGACGCTTAGCTGAATATTTCTCCTGTATTCTGTATTAACTGAACTTGAAAAAGAAAAAGAATTTGACTTATTAATAAAAACTTTGATCGACTCACACACATTACTGTTTGACCAAATTTTGATCGGAACACCCTTTATCTTGCATGATCAAATTGTATGACAATCTAGATTAATTCAACAACTACAATACAAACAGAACATTGCTGTCATACTGCCTCATTCAAATTATATTCAATGGTGTATATCATTTGGATATTCCAACATTCTGCTTTTACACATAAGAAGCCGTTGAAACGGCCGAAGCTTCTTGAAACTCTTAATCGGCAGGCCCTGTATCTTAGCGACTTGGCCCTGGGTCGAAACATATATCACTTCAATCTCTCGCTGCTCGTTTCGTTCTCGGACAAAGTCGTAGAAGATGTCAAGATGTTTGAGCCCTTTTTGACCCCTTGGCTCCTTTGCAATCCGGATCCAGGACTGGTTGTCCTCGTAGATGACAAGTGATGAATCCAGCCAGTGCCTTGAATTTTCATAAAATATTCATGAGAAGTGAAAATGATTTATCCCAGTGTAATGATGATTTTACTTTCCCGGTTTTCATGGTTACCGCTGTCACTTCTATGCCAACTGAATTTTGTTTGCTGCAAGGAATGAAGTCGGCTCTATGTGCGGGTAAAAAATCTGCTGTCACTGTTGTTTTGATTATCAATCGGTAAGCATGAATTTCATTTGATGAAATCTGAATATCATCTCTTGTGATGATTTTTCATTATTAAGTGATTTTGAATCCTAATCCAAACAAGGAACAACCAGGGCCGTCATCATCGTCCCAGAGGAATAGATGCTAACAATGTTGTGCAAGAATACCCTGGACTGGGCTGCCCTTGCATTGTTCTGATCCCGACGGGTAATTGATATTCATTGTGGCTGATTGAATTTCATTTCTGACATTTCGAAATTCGTTTTGAAAATGAACTTGTTTACATAAATGAATATCAAAGCATTTTGAAAATTGAACATTCGTTCTTCTGGTTTGTTGTCATGAGTTACCATTTGATTTTCGCATGGAACTTGTAGGTAGTCAATGTTATGTTGCCTGAAAATCCACGCTTTTGAATCTAATGAGCATGACTTTTAACAAGACTGAATCCAGCACATCTCCAAAATCCATTACGAGATTTCGAAGCCAAATTGCTTCGCACGTTGCCTGCTTGCGGGTAAACCATATCACCGTGTTGCCGAAAACGTTGAAGCAGAATCCTGACGTGGAAATCCATTCGTTCTCATTGATGCCCCAATCTGAGTCCAAAAGTCCGTGCAATGGTAGACAAGGGAAAACTTCTTGAAGGTAGCCCTTTTGAGACCATTCCAGTGTTCCCCCGAAGGTGCGCTTTGGATTCGGCTGAGAACGTTTGCAGCGGAAGACAGCATGAAGGACACTGATAGTCAAAATAAAGAGCCCACCTCATCATTTTCTTAATTTCTCTCATTTATTTGGTTCAAATTAGAGTAAACATACAATAGTCTTTTTGGATATCCTTTTTTTTATATTGTTTTCAAAATAATTTAAAAAAAGAGTTCGACTTAACGAACTGAAAAACCAATTTTTATTGAAAAAAAAAAACAGTGACAAAAACAAAGTGCCCACTTCAAAATATCGATATTTTTTAGATAACCTTCCGACGAAAGACCCCTCGATTGTTTATGTTTTGATATTTTGACGTGTTGTGAGGCAAACGGTTTTATTTAACGGGATGGAAAATCTGTATGCAGACTCATGAAGAACTCCGGAACTTTCGACATTTGTCCTGGAGCTCTAAGACAATCTGAGAGGCTGCCGTGTTTACCGCGTCCCAGGTGCCCGGATCTTGACACATTCTCTGGACAAGATTATCCGGGGTCGTGTCTCGACCACTCACGGCCATCATGCTCACGTCGTTGAAGCGGGGGCAGACGAAGAACACATGTTCTGCAGTTTCGTCCACTTCCGCGCATACTGGACATCCGGAGGACTCGGCGTGCTCGTACTTTTGTAGATAGTGTCTGAAGCAGCCGTGCCCTGACAGTATCTGTGTCAAGTGGAAGGTAACTGCCCCATGTCGCCGATCGACCCATCTAGATATGTCCAGAACCAGTCGATGAGTAAACCAACGTTTGGTGGAATTATTCCACTTGACCACCTGACCATTGATGCAACTTTGGTGGTCTTGTGGATACCTCTTGTGCCCGTTTGCTCAAAGCACTCTGGGTCCTATTTTATGATGTTGCTGATGGGCATCATCCCCGCTAAAACGCATACAGCGTCGCATGACACTGTGCTGTATGCGCTGACCACTCTCAGGCAAATAAGCCTATGGGTACTTTCGAGCTTGCCGAGGTAGCTCTTAGTACTCAGGGCGGTGGCCCATGCCGGCCCACCGTACCTCATTACAGACAGGGCGACGCTGGCCAGGATCCTACGCTTGCTCCCCTGTACCGCTGAGCTATTCGACATCATGCAGGATAAAGCCAATATAGCCATAGAGGATTTCTTGCAGGCGTAGTCGACGTGGCTGGTAAATGACAGCTTATTGTCGATCATGACCCCCATATACCTCAAAGACCTCTTCGATTCGATTGTGCAGTTACCTGCAATAATCGTCGCGTGTTGCTTCGATTTTCGGTAGTTAACAACCGTGACCTCGGTCTTAGTTTCCTGGAACGTATCCAACTCTCCACAATGCCAATAGAGTGCGAGGCCGTTAGCTACACCTCTTCAATGGATTCGTTGCATACCTCTAGGGTGATGTCGCAAACCCGACAATCTTCACACAGAATTGGGCTCAGGATCGAACCTTATGGGACTCCTGCGGTGATCTGTATACGTTTCTGGCCTACTTCTATATTGTACACTAGCACGCGATTCTGAAAATAACTCCCGAGTCGGCTATAGCCACCCAACTGGCGCTATTGAAGCCTTTCTCATGTCAAGGGTGACCACTGCACAGTAGCGTACTCCTCACCTTTTGCACTGGATTGCCACCTCAGCCGTCTAGGTGACGGACAGGATGGCATCCAACGTCGAATTCCCTAAACGGAAGCCAAACTGATTATTAGACAGACCGCCTATACCCCCCGTATGTTGTCAGTCTGTCATATAGGTCTATATGCCGATGGATCTCCTGGTGGCTTCCCTGTCTTTGGTAGCAACACAAAGGTCTGAATTTTCCAGGCATCCGGGAAGACGCCCTCGTCCAGAACTTTTGCATCACCACCCTGAACATTTCGAGATCCAGCATGATAGCCGTCTTGATGGCCAGGTTCGGAATACCATTCGGTCCCGGCGATTTGTTTACCTTTAGCGACTTTGCTATCGCAATGAGATCCTCGTCGACGACCCACGGTGTCCCCCAACGATCACCTACAGCAGCTCTAGTGATTGCTCGGTTGGAGCCGCCGATCCAGTGAATTTTTTCACTGCCACGTCGTAGAACGTTTATATAAAGGCACTAACATCAGGTGTGATACTGGCCGCAATTCACTCCTAAACTTCTTACTTTCAGTCTAAACAACTAAAAGTACACTTTTCATTTTCGTGGCAATTTATGTTGTTGTTTGTCCATTTGTTTTGTGGAATAAATTACCAAAATACCTGATTTGCTCATGGTATAATATCTGAATGTAATTGCACCATTTTAGAAAGGGGTGAATGTTTTGATCAGGGTAATTATCTGATTTCAAAATGAGGCAAATGGTCACTGAAAAGTGTTACTTAAAACTGACGATGACAAGCATGTTTATTAGAGATAGGACGCGGAGGGCACGCTTGGGAAACACCATTTGAAGCAGTAGAATGGACCTTTCCATGTGATTTGTATCAGTAGCAGTGTTTGATGAGTGATATACAACATCATAGGGTCATTGTTTTCGTATTACCTACTTGCAAGGCGGTTAAATTGAGTAGGAACATGAATCCTCCAAGCCAAACAGTAGATGAGTGGAAGAGGGGAGAACATTAAAGATAAACCCGCTAGATAGGAAACACAATCCTACAGATCTCAACTCGAGGAATTGGCTAGAAATTTAGGGTTCAGACATCAATTGAGGGCAGTAAATGTTGCAGAGTTATTAGAATTAGAGGCTCCGATTAAGTTTGGCTGGGTTACAGCGATTCGAAATTTTGGGTCAGAGAAACGAAGAGCCGTTGTGAGAATATCACCAATAATCTCACATCCACCCTGCATGCCATCAAATACTAAAATCCTCTTTCTTTTCTTTGTTTTATGTTACTAACTCTATGCTGTTAGTTTTGCAACCCCTATGGCCCCGAGTGGTCACGAAGTTCAAGCACCAAATCAGCCAGCCCCGGACGCGGTCTAGGTAGCCGAGAATTGCGACCCAACCAAGGCCTACATGCAATTCTGTAAGGAAAGGATGCAAAGACTCCACACAAAGAGAAGTATTATCAGTCCTATATCAGTCAGTATATAAGAAATCAAACAGAAATCAAATACCACAGACATTTTATTAACAACGTACATGTTTTTGAAGAGAACTTACATAATTTAACAGAAACACATTAAACATGTCAGGTGATTTTGTAGCAACGCGGCCATCCCATTCCAAGAACTCTACATACCCCTTACCCCAACCAAATCCTTATCCTCTCCCATGGAGTTCAAGTAGTCCGCATAGACCAGTTCGCCATTACCCCTACCTCACTCAGCTTTGGATTGACTTGCGCTCTTATTGACCCACCAAACGCTGCAAAATGTAAATGAAATGATATCTTTTATTTAAGATTCCTCAATATGGAACCCGTAATCATCCAACTCATGTCCAACGAATTTTATCCTCCTTCGATCAAACTCACATTTGGTCAAGTTAAGCGTCAGATTATTTGTCCGCAAAATACGTAACGTATGAGCTACGATTTGTCGAAGTTCCTCTATCGGTTCAGCGAAAAGGAGAATGTTGCAGATACAATACTCTCTCACACAACCTGACATTAAATAGACTGGTTCAAGGAAGAATAACATTATGTAAGTAATAGGTAAAACCATACCACACAGTCCGAATAGTCCTTGTTACCATGAACATAGTCAAAAATGCCATGAACGTGGGCAATTCTACCATAATATGCAATAGTTATCTTGTCCACGATTTAATTGTCGGTACAACCATGGAATTTTCCTCATTGCATGCACTCTCGTTTAGACGGAAACCACCGAGGAAAAACCAACAATCAGTGAACCAAATCAGGATGACAAACACAAGCCAGACCGACAAATTGTATAATTTATCTGGGCCATGGGTTTTTGCCTATGACATGTAATTCACAGTGATTTCTTTGGTAAATCCAGGAAAGAAAGCCCCCAACAAAACCACCCATTATTCAATCACTTTCTCTCACTGCCATAGGTAGGCCACAGGTTAGAAAAAAAAATCGAAAACATTCATCTAGCAGATCCAATCGGAGCGAACAGGTGTATCGAATGACAGAACACATCAACAGCATATTATTTGTTCTATAAATACGTTTTCATTTTATTAAAGAATGTATCTTTCGATTCATCGCTTGTACAGTTACAAAAATTTAAACCTAGTAAAAACTTACATTGAACTTCTGCAAACTGCACTCTGCTTGCACTCGAATAGCTACCACGAGCACCACCTCCTCTTCCCTCGCCTCCATCGTCGGCATCTTCATCTCCGGTAGGGTGGCCGCCAGCGTGTGGTAGAAGTTCTTGCGCTCCCGGTGAGTAGTGAAGGTGGTGACCGTTGTTGATGTTGTTGTAATTCGGGCCATGGTGGAGCAAATGGTGATGATGGTTATTGTTGTTGTTGTTGGTATTATTGTAGTGAAGGTGATGGTTGTTCACCTTCCGGAACGGATTCGGCTGTCATGAGCAAACCACCTCGGTAGCGGTCTGTGGCGGCTGTTGCGGTCCAGGATTTACGGTTGGTGTCGTAGTCGTTGGGATCTGGAGAGTCGTTTGCGATTGTCCGCCAACACTAGCGCTGGTTGCTTCGGATGAGGAGTCATCCAGCACCAGTGTCGTATTGGTCGACGTCACGCTATCGTTATGGTTCGTGTGGTTGTGGTTCGTAGGGGGGACTGGTTCGGCTTCTGCAGTAACATCGTCAGGAGCGGCAGTGCTGCTAGTGTTGTTGTTAGTGCTTACGTTACTGTTACCGTGGTTGTTGTTAGTGTTCAGAGCCGCTACCGAGGTGTTGGAGGTGTTCGCTGCTGACGCCGGACCCGTTCCTTGCGAGGACTGTGACGAGGACGACGACTGCGAGGATGTATTCGACGGGGAGTGCTCAAACTGAAATGAGATGCGTAATAGATGGGAAGAAAGAGAAAAGGACAAAAAAAAAAGAGAAAACCACACAGATTTTGTGAATGATCACAAAACGGCGAAATGGGTTAGATAAGTTCTGGATGTAAGACTTGTAAAGCATTCGACCCACAAACGACGTCAATAGAAAGATCGAATGATATGGAAAACAAGAGCAACAAAATAGAATAGAAAAACGGAACAGATCGATTATAACGAGGGACTACGGATCACTCACGGAATCATTCCTTCCTTTCTTGTTGAGAGTCGTCGTCTGAAGATTTTCAGACGAGTGGCGCTTCCGGAGGATGGTCCCAGCCCCAACGACGCCACCGCTGGTGTTAGCCGCTGCCGCAACAGCCGCTATGCAGGAAATTGACAGTCCCGAGTCGGAATTTTTCCGTTCCCGCTTGAGCAGGTTCGGGTCCAGATACTGGCTCAGTTGCTTCCGCCGGACATGCCGTGCTTCGATCTTCATACCGTCTTTCAGCAGCTTGATGTGCACCTGTAATGAGAGTTGACGAATGAGTTTTTTTAGAAAATCACTTTAAAAAAGCTACTTACAGCATGTTTGTGCACGGAGTCGGTAAAACTCTGTATACTCTCCGTGAGATCAACGTTAAGATTCTCCGACCGTTCGAACTCCAACCCGATGAACCATAGTGAGCAAAGGGTGGAAATCTTGACACCGTCGTTCTCCCGCTGTCGTTCGGATTGGTTCTGTTCGTGCTGCTCGAAGCATTTTGGGTTGACGTGGGCCAAATTGATGTGCTGGTTGCGTTCCAGGTTTAGAATTAGATAACGAATTTTAGACTCGACTAAACCACACCATTCCAGGTGATCGTCCGCATTATTGGAAGTCACCAGCAGAACGATGAAATGCCGGTACTTGAAGAAGAAACTCGGTGCCTCGAACAGCTTGTCCCAGCCGGCCTTGCTAAGCATGATCTCGTCGGTAATCTGCATACCGCGGTTGAACTCATTCAGCATAACCTTCCGCGTCGAACTGGACACGTTAAATGTGGAATTCTGCTGTGGGTAAGCCGGGGTGATAATCGGCATCAGATGGAAGCGGTCCTGAACGTTTACTCGGGGATCCCATACCGGGAAGCCCAGGTTTACTGTGTCTGGCTGTTTCAGCAGCACCGGCTGGGGCCACTTCCAGCGGGAGAATACCAAGAAAAATTTGTGCACCAACGTAGCAGCCACCGCATTCGGGTACAGCTGACAGGTTCTAGCAACCAGCATAGCCCACGACACGCCACCAAAATATCCCAGAGAATTCGAATAGATCCCGTGCTCTGCAAAGAAGAAAACAAAACAGGAATTAGGAATGTTATTAGCAGTTAAATAATACCAACTTACTTTTAGCCCACAGCTTGATCGCCCGAAGGGCGAGTCGGAAGTTGTCAATGTTTGGAACAAGCCGCAGTATCTCATCCGTTACCCGGCAACCGTTCAAGCTTCGCACCGACTTTGCATCCAAATTCTTCAGCAGTTTATCGTCCCGCAGATCGAAGTTGTCCGGAATCTCCTTCAGTGCCAGCCGGGCAAACAGCAAATCGATTTCGATTCCATCAAAATTCATCTTAATTACAGGTACAAAAGCCTCTTCCACGGCTCGACATTCCGTAACTTCCGGTTGCTTCTTTAGCAACTCAAAAAACGATCCAAAATAATCCGACCGTTCGATGTTTCGTGGGGCCACGCACAGGGCGTCTATATCTGCACCCTTGTGATGCACCCCCAGCCGATACGAACCGAATGTGTAAATTTTGCCACCCAGCTTCTCCGCTAGGGCTTCCGGCATATTCTTCGAGATCGAAACATCTCGCACCCATTGTTTGACCAGTGTGTTCAACTTGGCCAGAATCTCCATTCGGTGATTCAACTCGGATTCTGCTTCGAACACATTGTACGGTTCAAGGGCCTTGCCCAGTTCTCCCGTCTTTTGAATGTCTTCCGGTTTCGGTTCCGCCAAACTGATGGCCGAAGTCATTCCCAGCGTTTTGGTATTGGACTGGTTTGTGTTGGAGGAAGATCCCCCGCCGAGACCTCCTCCTCCCCCTCCACCGCCGCCGCCGCCGTTACTGGAACTCCACATATTGTTCGACGAACTATTCACAATGTTCCGATTTTTAAACGCTGACCGGACTCTTGCTGTTAAACGTAAGGCTGCTACTTTACGTTTGGATAACGGCGGTCGTGCTGTTGCATCGGCATTAGCTGTAGAACGAACAACGGTCATGGTGATTAGAAACTGCTAATTACTCACTTTTATTGAATGCGTTTGGTTGAGGGAAAGTTCAAAAGCACAAATGAGGGATCTGAGTAGGGTAAGTGTGTTTTTATTTCTAATGATTTTTCATACCTAGCATAGGAGGTAAGCGTATGCGGAGCCTTTGCTCGGTGCGGAATGGTAGGTACGATTGCAAAGAACGACACATACTACCTGTGTCTGATGTTGGGTAGAAATGACTAACGAATGTGCAGTCGATTGGCTCATAATCTTATCTTATGTACCGAAGGGTTTCCAATGCACGTGGAATTTTCATGCAGTCACAAGCAGCGGTCATGTCTTCCATTGTAAGGAAGACATGCCGTTAACAACTCTATGGAAGTCTTCCACTTTTAGCACACCGCTACTAGACGAGCTTCTACCCTATTTCATATTTTGATACACTTTCGAAAACATTCATGCCAGATGTCACGTAGGGTATGTGTCCCTTGACTCAGCCTAATGTGCAACGATCGATTAATGTTTTTACTATAACTCATAAAGTATTTGAGCTGTAATAAATGTTCAGCTAATTATACACTTGCTTAGATACGTTTATAAGACAATTGGTTGGATGTCGATCTTTAAGCATCAAATTGGGTCTTTTCATGGCTGCATTTTCGTTCCATTCGATAGATATGCAGTTTTCGTACCCCCTTTTTCCCCTGATTTTATGATTTAATTGCCAGCCAGCTGTATTCGCTTCACCCAACATAAAATTGCACAAAACAAACTAAACTAAACCCTTCTTTGAAACATTTAATAGATTTTTAGATATAATTAATTGACCGTTCGATAAGCTGCATTATTCGGTTTATCGGATGAATGTAGCCAAATGAGGATCATTCGAATATCATGTAGATAATCTGTTGAGCTTAACCAGTGAAATCATATGTCTAAAAAGTTTAGAAAATCAAAAAATACACGAAAGTGATCAACTGTAAATTGATTAGTAATGGCTGGATTGCTTCGAATTAGATCGGCCATCTTGATAGCAACAACATTTTGTTCATTATCACTGAATTTATGACATATTTTTGGTACATAGGCCGAGTGAAGGAGCTAGGCTAACATTCCATCCCCTTACCCTAGTATGTTTATGTTTAGAGAACTTAAGGTGTTGCGTGACACTTCTGGATTGAATTAGTATTAGTGCGAAACTAGCGATGCCAAAAATCCAGAGCAATTCGCGGTAAGGGCGAACATGCAGAATGTAAACAAAATGGGAATGATGATTCTAGTATCGAAAATCGTATCTTACAAATTAACATATAAATTCACGTACAATCTAGCATACAGACAGAGAACAACGCTAGCTTCTGATTTATTCATAATACTGATGGAAATTCGTTCGTTTCGTCAATCCAAGTATGCTTGATTACGCCGTCTTCAATGTTAGCCTCAAAAGCACTGAAAAAAAAAGTATCACCCTATACTATTCGACTATTTTTGACATTTTAATAGATTTTGCCTTTCACTTTTCGCCCTTGTGTTGATAATTTTGTCAAAATCGCCTTTTACTTAACACAAAGTTTATGTTTTGATTTGAATTACCCCTTTCATTTTGTCAAGAATCAGGGCAAAAAACGCAAATGACCATTACTATGGAATTATCCAATCGACTGAAAATCTTCTAGCAACGTTCGATTCAGGAACTCAATCACCTTCTCAAAATTGTCTCATACAACCGATGGACATCATTCATCTCCGAAAAAAAACGGTAACTCGTATACCTATAAAATATTACAGGAGAATATAATCAATAATGATACTAAAAATCGTGGAAAAACTCCAGCAATGCATGGTAATGTTCAGTTGTCAAACTATAAGAAGGTTTATTGCACGAACTTTACTAAGGAGTAATACAGCATTCTCCAGAATAGCCCAGATTCGAGTGACGCGATTTCCTATAACGTCCGTCTCGAGGGTTAAGTTTACTCAACAAAATATTTGCAAATGTTTCTTCGAACAATTTGGTAAGCAGGTCAGTTAGCATCAACGTGAAGACATCTCGACATATACTTAGAAGAAGCGTCATCTCTGCAAGTTGTAGTTGTGAGTTCCAACGTTCCCCCAATGCTTTCAAACATCGCAAGAAAAACTCATATGAGGTTCCGTTGAGTTCTTTGACCAAAGGAATAGATATCTTCTGAGTGGCTCTAGGACGACGACCTCCAAACAAATCGGTGATATAATCTTCTTAATCTTCTTCTTCCAATCATTATTCTTTAAACGCTCATTTGTTCCGTGTTGGGCTGGGAGACAGCAATCTCTGTGAATGCGGACAAGGTTACCAGTACGCAGATCACGTTATTTGGTCTTGTGATGAGCATCGTGGAGTCAGATCTGAGCTTTATGATTCCCTTCGGGCTCGAGGTAGACAACCCAATGTACCGATTTGAGACATTTTGGCTGCACGCGATCTGGAGTTTATGAAACTCATTTATGTGTTTTTGACTAACATTAGCCTTAGTTTGTAGTTTGATTAACTTACTTGTTTAGGTTAATTTTTTGAGGATTGTGTGCATCGGTGTGTGATTGTGGTTGTGTGTGTGAGAGAGTTTTTTTTTAAATTAAAACGTTCAAATTGTAATTTGAAATTCTAGATATAAGAAAACCATTGTTCCTTATGCTTGGTTTAAACCGCAATTTTCCCATCCATAAAATTGTTATTCCTATTAACCTCGAGACGACCGCGAGTAATCGGTTCTATCCTCTTAATCTTAGTTCTACACACTTAGAAATTTTTACAGTATTCGGTGATTTTTTACCGAACTTTTAACAGCTGAACGTTCGGTAATCCGATTTACCGAATTTCGGTGAAATTTAACAGTATTTCGGTAAAAAAATTACCGGAACTTGTCATATTTTACCGAAATCCGTTAAATCGGATTACCGAACTGTTCAGCTGTTGATAGTTCGGTAAAAAATACCGAATACTGTAAAATTTTCTAAGTGTGTAAGATAACTAATGTATATAAACATGAAAACTTGGCTCTGTAAAGTGGATTCGATTGAGCCTGTACAAATAAATGAATCCGTTTGTCGTTTAATCGGGTTCTGGTTAACCTAGAACCTGAGTGGATTTCAGTTTCACTGCCCTCTCTGAGGTTGATACATATATTAAATTACTGTAGAAGAGTAATGTTGTTAAGAGCTTTTATCATAGAACACACGACACAGTCACGTTGTGTAAAGAAATTCTTTATTTAAGGCAAATTACAGCCGATTACATTGGTAGATTTGAGCGAAACTTTCACCACTTTTCTCCAAAACACTGCTCGAATACGACCGAAATTGAAAACTTATTGATCTTCGAAACTAATTGTTTCATCAAATTTCTCAGTGCTTTTGTAGTTGATTTATTCAAAACTTCCTATATTTACTATACACAGTAAATTCTGCTATACGAAGAATATTTATTTCAATTTAGTTAAAGAGACTAACCTTCACTTTAGAGTTGAAAGATTAAATATTTACCGAGGTTCTGTATCGTACTAGCATAAAATAATATTTTTCCGACAAAAAATATCGAATATAGCCTTATAACATGATAAAACCAACAATTAATATGAAACTATCGGTTTGAAATTGGTTCACTGTTGTAGAACCCCTAGGTCCGAAGTACTCCTTTCAGTTTGCATCTGGCAATACACTCTTGTGATTTTCGGTACCTTTCGGAACTAGTATCTTTATTTTTGTTTTGATTCGCTTTGTTATTTTGACATAATATTTGAGGGTATGTTGGTATGAGTTACGTTATTAGTGGCAATCATGAAGGTTGGGACTGGTGTGCTAGTACTTCCTGAGCCTAAAAATATATTCATTTTCTTCATGACTATCACTCTCAATTACCCATAAATAAACTGTAATTTAAGTTATTAAAGCTGAAGCTAATGTCATTTATTTACGCTTGTGTTGCAATTAAATTAAATTGTGTGCCCCTTGATAAAGATTGGACTCGGAAAATAATCGATACTTTGTTTTGGGTGTAACTTTTTATCGCGTGGGTAAAAATTAATGAAATTTTGGGTAATACTAGTTCAGAGTGTTATATTTACGTATGTTTATCGCGATCTGTCAGGTAGTTTTCAAGATGCATTCGAAACAAGAAGAGCTACCCCAGCAAATCTTGGACGCGGTGATCGATAATCCTGGTCAGTCGCACAGATGGATCGGCAAAAGGCTTAGAATCCACCATTCCACCGTGTCCCGCGTTGTGAAGATGTTCCAGGAGACGAAGACCATCGAGCGGCGCGCTGGAAGCGGCCGAAAACCGAAAACGGAATACCCAGAGAAGGCGCGGAAGATAAGGCAGTACTTTAAGAATAACCTGAACCTTTCCATCCGAGACGTGGCCAAAAAGGTCAATTCGTCGAAGTGGTTTGTCCAGCAGACCATGAAGCGGGCTGGGCTACGTGTTTTTAACGTCAGGAAAACGCCAAACCGGACTGACTGGCAAAACACGGTGGCCAAAGGTCCCGAAGGAGGTGCAACCGCCAAATACACTAGAACTTCATCCGGTCAAAAAGTTTTGGGCGATAATGAAGAAGAAGTTGAAGAAAAGCCGAAAAACATTCAAAATCGATGAAGCTTTGAAGAAAAACTGGGAGAAATTGTGTAAGGAAGATGGACAAAGCCTCGCCCAAGATCTCATGAGCAGTGTTAAGAAAAGTGTACGATCAATAAATTAATTATGCCAAAACAGTTATTTAATCCCTGAAAATTTGAGAAGTATCCGATTTAAAATGAATTTTTGGGGATCATTTTTATGTGTCTCATTTTTTCCTAATCCAGTCTTTATTTACTTATTTAACTAGTCAGTCATGTTACGTTTATAAGTTCAAGAGAGCATTTCATAACTTCTTCAGTCGTTTATAATTTAGCTAATGGATGTCTAGTCCTTATGTGCTCTGAAAATCATCGATTCATACCCCGCCTTACCACATTTATTTCACCTATCACTTTGTCCGCCTTAGTCAGTTCTTGGCTTCTGCGTTATTCAGTTAAATTCTATAGTTCTTCTAGTAGTTCTATAGTTCTTCTAGTAGAAAAAAATACATTTACTTGTACATTCATTGCCTTATTTTTATTTGTCTAATACTACTTTCTAAGTCGTTTAATCACTTTAAAGTCTTACATGCATGTGTACCCTCACAATATTACACTAAGGTTTTTTTGCGCGTTTGTTTTTACACGGGATGTTTTCGGCGATAACTCCAGAACGAAACAACTTATCGACCTAATTCAAATTACATTTTAAGTTGTGGGCCAAAAGTAATCATATGGCAGTTTTTCCAAAAATTCACAATTTTTGGTGTAAGTACTCAAAATTTTAAAAACTGTATTTTAACCATTGCCTGGAAAGAGTAACGCTTACAAACAAAATCGAAGCAATATAAAATGTTTAAGCATGTGAATTTATCAACTCTAATTAGTCTTTTTTTACACAGTTCCGTACTAAAAGTGGAACGTATCCCCCGTGCAAAAATAAACCGTTGTGTATTGAGTCTTGGTCAGCTATAAGATTCACTTTTTGGTGGCAAAGAAAAGCTTCATCACGCCTATTCCTTATCTATTGTTGAAAATGATCGAGAATAAAGCCGTTATATGATTGTTTGTATACCATTGTTATAATGAGCAGTATGTTTATTATGGTTCTTTGAAACGAAAAATAACAAAATAAGAATGGCGCCACACTTCTTGTTTTATTAAAACTTCTACTCAGTGAATCCAACAGTCAGTTCCCTACGAATTTCAATACTCTTGAACTGTCTATCAACATACCTATTTAGCTAAATTCGAGGCTTCTTCCTTAAATTTCTCGTTATTGAAAACTCGCCTAATCAATTCACCACGATCATTTCGAAGAGGAAGTGTTCACCTATCCGATAGAATTGGAGGCTTACATGGGAAGATTTTGTGCCACGAGAAATTTACGGAAGAAGCCATTGTTTACGTTTGTCAGTTAGGCCCTAATGAAAATTTTGTGTCGAATTTATATTTAAGCGTGGCTACGGCTCATCATGTCAGAGAACGCATAAGAAAGGTATTGCAGCCAAGAAGGAATCCCACATCAACATCACGGAGGAAAGAGGCCCACCAGACTGCACTAGCATTCAAGGCTCCCAATACACAGACCAATACACTTGACTGAAACAGGAAGCAGCACGAACTGGGCTCCGATAGCTTTAAGAGCCGTCTTGGTAGCAGTGTCACATTCGACGATGATGAATTTGAGGATGGTTGAGTAATTCATATACCTAGGCTCCCTTATGACAGCGGACGATGATGTGAGCCGCGAAATTCATCAATGGGAGACGTGCCTACTATGGACTTCGCAAAACATTGTGAAAATCCGGAAAACTTCAACCCCTAACAAAGTGCGCAATGTCCAAATCGTTGATAAGACCAGTTGTTCGACCAGTTACGAACTATATATGGACGTGTATATGAAGACGGTGTATGGCGGAGAAGAATGAACCTCGAGCTACCGCAACTAAACGGCGAACCCAGCATCCAAAGAGTGACCTAAGCTGGCAGTATGCGATAGGCCAGACATGTCGTCAGGATGCCGGAAAACAACCCAACCAAAAAGGTGTTCGCCTCAAATTCGGCTGGAACAAAAGGAGTGGCGCCAACGCTCGAGGTGGTAGGACCAATTTGACCTTGTGTGATTCAGTAAACTGGAAAGCAGCAGCCACGAACCTAGTAACAAGAAGAAGACTTCTCCACCCGGACGTAATGACATTTAAAATAAGTAAGGTACTAGTAGCTTAAAATACTGCTCAGCTGGAACAACAATGTACTTGTGCTATTCTGCACTAGGCGCTAGTACATACATTTGCAGTTATCTCCATAATATGTACCGCTTTTAAATATGTATACCTGAAGATCTTACGGACAAAAGGAACATATCCTAAAATTTCTAAATTAAAGTTGTGGAGGACGCACCTCATCGAATCTTTCGTTCCACCTCTAAGCATCTTGCTATGAGGAACCACATGGTTACCCACCGTTTTGAAAGCCGTTTGCATTGAATTATCTCAATTTATAATATTGCGCCCACTATATCAAAAACAGCGATTTGTTGAACGGATTGGAGATAATGAAGTCATTGGGTATATGACTAAATTGCATCCCGTTGGTACAGAAGAGCTTGGACATCAGTAGAAGCAAAGAGTTGCCAGAAGGCACAATCTACGGACTCTTATTTTTACCAAATCACTCAATCGTAATTTTAAATGGATTAGAACACATTGCTCGTAAGGAACTTCTTCTTGATTAGTTTGTAAAAAGCAGTTTTACAAATTGGCGCGTTTCGTATTCTTCCGGTTATCTATTGTTCGGCGGCGCGAGTGATTAAGTGACCTCAATAGCATCCTTACTGTTGATATTTCAGCATTGGAGAACGTGGAAGTGCAGAGATGTTCTCGGCTTTCAATAAAGCGAGTATCAGATTCCAACAATCCATGCTCGACACTGAAGAAGTCTGTAAGTAGCAGACGAAATAGGCCTATCTGTCAAAAGATAAGCTCATAGTGGAATTAAATGGAATTTGCTCGCGATTACTAGCGAAAATTTAAAAAAGTGTTTCATAGGTTTAATTTTTTATTTTTTTAAAAAGTGATCAAATGAAGTGTTAAATTTTAAATTCTTCTAGTTTCCCAATCACAATCGTTCTACTAATACGCTCAAAAAAGTTTTTTTTAAAAATAGTGTTTAAAAAAAAGTGAAAGTGAACTGGAATTGGTCCACTTGGACATTTGCGGCCCAATGGAAGTAACATCGTTTGGAGGAGCACGTTACTGCCTGTCGTTTACCGACGATAGAAGATCTTCGTTTATTTATTGTGCACCAAATCGCAGGGCAAAGTGCTGCAAAAGTTTAAGAAGTTCTATAGCATGGTCGAGAGAAAGTGTGACAAAAAGCTGAAGGTCCTTAGAACGGATAATGGCTGAGAGTTCAGAACAAGAGCTTCGAAAACTTCCTTCCTGAAGCAGTTGGGAGTTCGTTACCAGACATCAGCAGAATACACTCCTGAACAGAACGGGGCCTTGCTGAACGTGTCAACCGGACGGCAGTGGAACGAGTGAGGTGCGTGCTGTGCGAAGCGAAGCTGACAAAGTCGTTTTGGGCAGAAGCTGCGGCAGCAGAGGTTTACCTCATTAACATATCGTCGACTAAGGGTATCAACACTACACCAGAAAAAGCGTGGACAAAGCGTAAGCCGAATCTTTCCCACATTTGGATTTTCGGCACGACTTTGATGACACATGTGCCGAAGCAAAAGCGTCAAAAATGGGACCAGAAGACTGAAGAATGCCCGTTAACTGAGTACGGCTACGAAACGAAAGCGTATCGCTTGTTAAACTTGAAGACGAAGACTATCTTTAAAAGTCGTGATAGAACTTGCATTGTCGAAGGAGTTGGTGAATGTGAAGTGATAGTAGCAATGAAATCTAACACTCCAGGAAGGAGCTTCGTTGGATTCTGAAGGACATAATGATGATCAAGACCAAACGCAAGAATATACCTGTTCAAGCGAACAATCTTTCCTTTGGGTATATCATATTGAGTAAGTAAAGATGAGAGTTTGTGCAGCTTCCCTGGGAAAAGTGTTATGTGGCCATTGCTCGAGGAGAAGTCCCCAACACATATTAGTTCATTTTAGCTAGATAGTTTGAACGAAGCTCAAGCTAAGTGCTAGTAAAACGCATTCTACCGTTCATGAAAGCACACAAAGGCCCTGTAAAGTTTCAGCTAGGTGCCACGACAGACTCTTCAGTAGTGGTACCGTGACAGCACGATGGATTTCATCGAATAGGACCTGAACCTCACCCAATTGCCCTGAATTTCGCCCAATGGAGAAATATTGAGCACATGTTAAGCGAGAGCTGAACAAACAGGAAAAGTGACTCAGAATACTGCAGAGATGAAAAAATGGTGTAATATAGAGGCCAGCTAAGTTGAGGAACAGCGTGTCTAAAAGATGATCCGAGACATTTCAATAACAATTCAAGAGCGCAAATAAAACGACAAAATATACCGTTGCCTGAAAGTGCAATAAAAAAAAACCTTTATTTTGACTGCTCAACTATTTAGCATCCAGATATAGTACTGATTTCTTGTGTCCAGGTATAATGTAAATCAAACTTTCATAAATCGTATATAAAATAACAGCAACTCTCATTCCCAAGCAAGATTTTAGCAACGATTCTGAGTTTTAATTAAACATTTAAATCTTCAAATACGACCCAAATTCAACAAACTCCCTACATAACATACAGACCCTCAAGGATATACAAACGGTCCTCAATCACGTGGAACAGAACGCCACAACCGTGTGCTCTTAGAAAACAAAAGGATCTAACGCTCGGAAAACTTTTCTACGTTTTTCGAGTTTGTTAACTCCCACGTCTGTGGGGTTAATCATACGCCAGGAAAGCCATCTAATCCATTATACGGACATTCATTGTCTAGAAACCAGCGCTAATCTCCATCGATCACGTGTTGCAACATTTTTCTATTAACATTCTTTTACCCCCTCTTTACCCTTGTGCTCTTCAACCAAACTACAAATAGAACTGAAAAGAAAATGCCGACTTACCCTACTTATGCACGCGCAGACAGCCTAAAACCGTTTTTTACTCTTCAATATTTTGCTCTCTGGATAAACAATTTAGAAATTCTGGTTACACTTTACGTTTGACGAAGTAAACAGAAATTAGGAGAACTGCGATTTAGCGAATATCCACCACAATTATCATCATCATCATCGTCGTCGTCATCGTCATCATCATCACACTTATGTGGAGAGGATTGACTGTCTGTTGTCCAAAGGCTTTCCTTCGTTTCTCGCCCTCAAACTCACTCACTCTACTGGCTTAAGTCGTGCTAAACTTTCTGCTTCAATTACACACGAACAAAACTCACAAACGACGTCGTCGACAACAACAATCATTGAACTTCGTTCCTCTTTCTTGCGCTTTTTGCGACGACTTGTTTTCCTCATACGCGTGCTGTTATGATTTTTTCACTTTCGCGTGTGTTTCCAACCTCTCCGTTCCCTCTGCGCTTCCTCCTTTTCCTCTACCAACTCCTTGCCAGTCTCCCTTGAGGCCATTCACCAACGAGGCGTCCCTTCCGGACCCAGAATCCTGTGGACGCGCTCCGACCGGTCAAAAACGACAAGCAGAAACGGATGACGATGGTGGTGACGGTGATGATAAAACTGGATTAATAGACAACAGAAAGGCAACACAAAGAGATTCGAATGAATAATACGGTCTACAGCACACTTTTCCCGCACCTTGAAGTAGTGGGAAAACAGGTCGTGAGAAACTTTGGAACGCAATTTTTTTTCGGGTTAAGAAAGCTATCGCACTGAGAAACTGAAATCATTCGCTTTGAAACGGGAAAATACTAGTTTTGTGCATTGGGGCACAAACAAAGCACACAGTACAGTTAGAAATTGGCAGCGGAAGCTACCGATCTCCAGAGAATACAGAATGACAAGTAATTTTCCATCAATCAATGCATATCACTATTCCGGGAATCGACTATAAAATCAAACCCAAGGACACTTCGTTTTCACGACCCTGAAAACCCCTAATCTTCCACTGTTTCGCACAAAACACTTCCGGACAAGCACGGAGTCACTTTCACTAGCACTAGATCCCGTTTCGCGAATCGTAGCTACGTTTTCCTTCCAACACGAAAATTTCACAGCACACTCGGAAATTTCGCCATCCTGCACAAGCACGTAACTCACCCGGAATATTCGGTGCACAATGCCTGCGGCCAGCCAGTACCAGCGCAGGTTCACAAAAACTGTTTCGCGGAACGGAATGTGATCCGTTTTTTCTACGTTCGTTCGCGTGACGATCCGACGAGCCTCTTTGCTGACTGCGGGTTTCCAAAGCAAAGATGGCCGCACACACTACACCAAACAGTGCTGTGCGCGAAAGTTTGCTCGCTTTTCTGAAGGTTCTTTTCGTTCGTTGCTTTTTCCACGGCTGTTTGCTCTTTTTCTTCCGGGTGTTCTTCTTCGCTGTCTTCGGTGAAATGATTATTATTGACGTTTGATGATAGTAGGTGGATTCGATTTTACAGATTTACCGCTATAGTCACTAAATTCATAGTCTGGCGGATACAATGACGGGAGCCAATTTGAACTGTCACTTGGCGGAGCCAATCGAGCATATCTCGAGTAATTTATGATAAGGGCCTAATAGCCATTTGTAAACAATAACTTTAAACGTTGATTTCTCACGAATTACGAGAAGCCCACCATATCCTGCTACTCCATATGGTAGAACTAACATTCTTCTACCAAATGCTGCTTTCATTTTACGAGAGTGATTTGAGATTCAAGAGAAATCGATATTGAAAATCATTGTTTACAAATGGCTTTTAGGCGCTTTACATGAATTACTCGAGATATGCTCGATTGGCTCCGCCAAGTGACAGTTCAAATTGGCTCCCGTCATTGTATCCGCCAGACTATGAATCTACACGCTAAGATCAGATTACCGAAAATACGGTTTCAATTTTACCGAAAATTAGGTTTTGGTCAGGGGGGCAATGATTGAGGATTTCGCTGAAGCACACATGAATGTGTGATAAATATATGGTTAGGATGAATGCATCAAGCTGTTATTTCTATCACTTTCCTACATATGTGCACGTCGGGACGGATGCAAAGCGAGTGTGAAAGAGAAGTTTGATTCGTTCTGTCATGCCTGTTGTGCCTTGGCATTGATCAATTTGTTTTGATGGGACAACATTTCATCAAGGCTTTTGCAATCAAACACGTGGTCTATGAATTCATCGCAAGTTGAATAAATTCCTTCAACCTGAATATCAGCTAATAGAGGAAATACTACTCTTTCTTAAAAAGCACTAAGTTTGTATGTGTGACCTTTTGTTCAAGAGAAATTGACTGTGAAAGCCATTGTTTACAAAAATAGATTCGCTCTTTTCAAATAATGGCACTTATATTTCAATTGTCAGATGCCCAAAAATGTCAGATGTCCAAAAATGTCAAAATTATGTGAGCTATGGTGCATACGGTGCATATATATGTGGTTGACAGCGATAGGGGGCCCTTGGAAAATGTAGATGTCTACACACAGAAGAAAAATTATGTAGTAAACACTACACAGAAAAAAATCTTGTCGTAAAAACTACCATTTTACCCGACTACGCCTATTTTTAAAACTACCATGAAATTTCAGTCAAATTTACTATGTTTATGGTAAAATCTTCCACGTTTGTGGTATATTTGACAGACCTCATATTGATATCAACTGCACCAAGGTTTATCTAGTCGTAGGCATGGTAAAATCAAACGCATTTATACACGGAGAAAAAAGAGTCCCGTTTGAAACAACAAACTTGTTGGTTGACATCCAAACTAACAAAACTGGTTGTTTTACAAAACCGTTTTGTTCTTTCAAACCAACGATTTCGTTTTGAAACAAACAAATAGGTTGGTTGTTTCTACCTAAATATATTACCATCATACAACACAAATTATGGTTGTTCTAATCTAATATTTTTGTTGTTTACACTTTGACAGGGATTTATTATTACCAAAACACAGGTTGCGTTGACCCAGGTAACAAATTGAAATTTTAGATTTATTTTACCAGAGCGGCGGTAAATTCAAACTGATATCTTGTTAGGAGAAAAAACAACTAAAAATTTAGTTTGAAACAGATTTTTATTTTGGGTATTTCATATTGCATCATCCGGCCCACTGCATGCTCTCACGCTATCATTCACCAATAGGTAAAAATTCAATATTTTAATTTAAAAATAACTTAAAAATAGTAATAGAAAGGCTCGCATTAACATTTGTATATTTCTCTTAGGCGGAGAGAAGTCTATCGTAAATGTGCACTTTCCTAATGTCTTTAATTAGCATTTTATTCAAATAAATATTCTTGAAATTACAGTAGAAATGTAGGTGAATGTTAACGAACTGATTGAAAAAAACTACTGATTATCATAAACTACGCCTTATGAAGTATCGCAAATGCTGGTTGTTTGGACTTCATAAGATTATTATGTTATTCATAAGGACTCTTACGACTTTCTTACTTAGTCATAATGGTTTTTCTATGTGTATCTTAGGTCCATTAAACTACCTTATGATTTTCATATTCATTCTGTGGATGAAAAAAACCATAAGGCAATTTAATAAATCATCAACAATGGCGAATCAAGAAATGTTGTGAAATGGATGTTCAAGGTCATCTTTAAAATATAATCTTGCCTACGAGGTAAGCCTATTTTAAATGAAGAAAATATCCTAAAATTTAAACAAGAAAGCCCATATTGCTTCTTGATAATGCTTTTGTTGTGCCGTTAAAATACTCCAAAGTTGATTCATTTTCCATTCCGGTTTTAAAGAGGCGTTTTTTTTCACTATACGTTTGAATGCTGCTACGGAAATTTGGCGCTACCACTACGATCGATAACAGACAGTATTATTTGTTTTGTTTTTTTGCAGAACCAAATTGAACACGACTAACAGCTAGGCAAGTTTCTTCGTGCGCCGTTGACCAGGGCACCAGCGCTTGGAGCGCGCTGCCCAACAACGCCAGTCGTCATTCGTACGTCGACGATGACTCCGGCAAAGGCCCCCGAAAAGAATAAGGTGCTTGTAGATGATGTGTCGGTGATGGTCGATCCGGGAACAACGGTTTTGCAGGTGAAGATGTTTGGGATGGAGGGGTTTGGATTTCGCCATTAAATGTAATATGTAATTGTTTTTATTTTTAATTTGTAGGCTGCTGCATTGGTGGGTGTTGAGATTCCTCCCTTCTGCTATCATGAGCGATTGGCCGTGGCCGGTAACTGCCGTATCTGCTTTGTGGAAGTGGCAAAGTCTCCCAAACCTGCAGCCGCTTGCGCCATGCTGGTTATGAAGGGATGGCGTATCAAGACCAATTCGAAAATGACCCGCAAGGCTCGCGTAGGTGTGATGGAGTTCTTGCTCATGAATCACCCGTTGGATTGTCCGATTTGCGACCAGGGTAGTGAATGCGATGTACAGGACCAGGCTATAGCTTTCGGATCGGATCGTTCCCGGTTCACCGATATCGATCATAGCCGAAAGCGTGCTGTCGAAGATAAGGACGTTGACCCGTTGTTAGGACCATCGTAAACCGATGCATTCAATGCACGAGATGTAGTCGATTCGTGTTAAAAGTAAACGGAGTCGATGATTCGGGTACTACTGGACGAGGAAATGATATGCAGATTGGAGCATATGTGTAGCAGTTCTTCCTGTCGGAATTGTACGGAAATGTGATCGAACTTTGCCCGATTGGTCCTCTGACTAACAAGCCGTACAGTTTCGTAGCTCGTCCGTTAGAGATCCGCAAAGTGGAGTCGATTTATGTGTTAGATGCTGTGGGTACCTTTTATTTACAATAAAGATGTTTTTGGTCTCATTAATTTAAATCTTCTTAATAATAAACCCATCCTCCTAAAAATACTATGCATAAAAGTGAAAACTGTATTTTATTGACAATTAAAATCCATAACGGACACGTTCAGTTATCATTATTAACAATAATGTATTTCATAAGGCTGTCTTATGAAACTTATATAGTTATCATATCTAAAACATAGCTGGAAATGAAGACAGAAAACATCGCATTCGCATTCATAAGGTAAAAGTATGAAATTCAAACCGATTCCTTGTGGCTAAATTTCATAAGGTTTTTTAATGAACTTCTTAAGGTTTTTTTCGTCGGTGTTTGTTGTTTCAACCGTTTTCATTTGTTTGTTTCAAACAGCAATGCATCAGTTTGAATCATACTAAAATTTGTTTGAAACAAACCATAAGCGTTGGTAGAATCAACCAACAAATCTGTTTATTTTCGTAACTGTCATAATGAAACAACCAACATAATGGTTAATTCAACCGTATGTCAGTTGAACTTAACTACTTAATTCCCGAAACAATAATTCAAAATTTTAGTTTGTTTCAACCACCGTAGGTAGTCAAACCTCAAACCAAACTAATATAATGTTTGTGCCCAATTCAACGTGAAACTCCGGTTAAATGAAACTAGAATATGTTTGTGTTTACCAATCTTTTTTCTCCGTGATCTTTTTTCTCCGTGATAGATCATTGCACCGAGGCGTCATCAATGCAGTTTTGGCAGTTCAGGGAGCTTATTTACGTGGACTTAGGATATTTTCGGTAAGATCGGTTTGAGAATTTGTGCTCACAGAATATATTACGATTGAAGTAAACTTAACGGAAAACAGCCACCAGTGCTTATTTTTACATCATTTCCTGAATCTAATCGTAAAGAATCCGGAAAAAGGCCAATGAAAAATTTCGTTTGAGCGGTTCAAATTCTAACACCTTGTAAACAAGCTCCCTGAACTGCCAACAAATTGAGGTTAATAGATTCCGCGCAATGATCTATTGCTTGATCTCAATGGAAGAATCCAGGTAACGGAAAAGTGAGGTTAAACGTCGTAGATGGCGCTCGTTTAAAATGGTTTTCTGAGCTGCCTAAGCACAATTATTGATGATAAAAAGATAAGAAAATCGACGATTGTAACCTTACTGAGCGATTCCATGCAGTTGAAAAAATACCCAGAAAGTTATTATCAATCTCAGTTTTAGATACTACGATGTTTAACCTCACTTTAGCTTTACTTGGATTCTTCAATTTAGTGTTCTAAATGCCCTTCCACAGTTATGAATTGAGAGCTTTCGATGCCAGGTACCATTTTTGCATTAGTATGATTGTGTGGCAAGTATTCCTGGTGCAGTTGAAAACCGGAATATAGCAGTCGCGCCAATCGATTTTACTCCCGTTCTATGAATTCAAACAGTGGCGCATCTAGTGCGCTGTATGGCGCATCAGATGCGCCATACAGCGCACTAAATGCGCCATTGTTTGGACTTATGGAACTGGAGTAAAATCGATTGGCGCGACTGCTATATTCCGGTTTTCAACTGCACCAGGAATACAATCGTACCCTATTGTGTCCAGGAAGTCGAGATATTTTCCTTAACGGAAAATTCCTAGACCAGACCGGGAATCGAACCCAGCCGCCTCCAGCATGGTGTTGCTTTGTAGCTGCGCCTTTACCGACTGAGCTACGGGAGGCCCCGAAGATGATGAAACTCCCCAATAGCTCCAATAAAGGTCAGTGGATGTTTTAATAACTATAAATGGAACAATGTCGCAATTTTCCAGTAGCACTAGTGCTACCTATAAAAGCCTTTATTTTTATTTCTAAAATAAATTGTAAATTGTACAAAGCATTTTGAACTGATCGTAACGTAAACGTGTGAGTAATTCAAACATCAATTTAATTTCTCCGCTCTCGTCTGACATAAATACTGACGTCATTTCGGCGCCTCGTCACAGTTTACTTCCTGTCCGGAAGTATTCACGAAGCGCGCATCTTCGTTTCTTGTCTCGATTCATTACTACGATGTGCAGAAGATTCAACAGAATCTTGCATTTCCGGAATATCCAAGTTATCGGATGTTGCATCACATTCTTGATAACAATCTCGTTGGCGCCTGGGTAGCGTCTATTCCGGGATGAATCTCGAATCTTTTAAAGTTTTTCTCTGGTTTGATTTGGTTCAATGTAAAAGCTTTCCCATTGGTCACAGCCATTCCCCCGGGAATTAATTGATTCCCGGTTTCCAATCGATTAGTAGATTATTTGTTAGCTTCTTCGTTAGTATTAGTGGAAAGTTCCTGGATTCGCTCGTGCTCCGGAATCCACTTGCTGCGTGCACGTTCAAAGGCTTCGATAATGCAAGAGCGGAACAGTTTCTGATGCAGCACATAGGCGCTGACGTGTCCAGCATCAAGGTAACGAATTTCTGCTCCCGGCCAAATGTCCTCCAAACTAGTACAGCTGTCCCGTGGAATGTAAGCATCGTCCTTGGCGCAAACGGCAATAATCAACGAGGTGTCGTACGGGACGGTGAAGTTTTTGAGATGGGTACATTCGTCCATCATGCCGCGCATGAACTGCAAGGCTTCCCGCTCCCACCATCGAGTCTTGGTCGTGTCAATCGGTTCGCGCTTCTCAACCGGAGCGACTTCGGTGGAGGTTTTCGAAGGGCTTTCGTTGCCATTACCGTTTGTATTGCTGCTACTCCAGCTAACGAACTCCATAATTTTCGTTCCCAGCGATTTGGAAGGTAGCGGATCCGGAATTTCTTCAGGTTTTACTTCCAGGATGAGCCTATCACTGTCAGTCTTGTTTTCTTCCTGGTAATTTTTGAGGGCCAATTGTATTTTGAGATTTAATTCGTCAATTTCCGATTGCGTCATTTCGCATTTCACGTCCGAGAGAAGCTTGTTCAGGAGTGGTTCAGAAAGATTTAGAACATTCCGTCGGTTGATGTGAATGCGTTTCTGCTCACGTTCAGGAGTGGTGTCTCGGATGACCGTTAAGTTGACGTCCGGGCAAGTGTCCTGGCTGACCAAATCGTCCACATGGGAAATGTCCTGCTTGAGTTCTTCGACGGATTGGTTGAAGTTTTTGATGAAACTTTGACCTGCCACGAAGGCGTCATCCACAACAGTAACCATCTTGGACAGCCGCTCCCGGTAGTTTCCATCGGAGAAATATTGCGTTTCCAATACGTCCCAGTTAATCGAATGGCTCATGACGCCTTCGGTAAACACGGACGATGCCGTTGACCAGCTGAGACAGGGCACCACTACCAACGGTTTGGGCCAGTTGGTAGCAGCAAGAGAAGCCATGTGACCGCCCATTGAGAGGCCGGTGATTCCAAGCGGGCCATAACCGTTGCGTTCGCACCAGTTGAGCAGAACAAGAGATTCCAAAACTAGACATCCGCCCATGACGAAGATGTCCGAAACGTTGTGCAGACTGGAGGCTCTGAAACGAGATGAGACGATGAGATGAGATCAAATAACGGGGGGGACGTTGTCGATAAGCTACTCACTTTTGATCCTTGGGTTTACGCGCCCCGTAGAATGGATTTTCCAGAATAATAGCACCCAGGTTGGCTTCCTTCAGCAGCGGTTTGGCGATAAGATTGCGTCGCTTCCAAAAGTACTACGAATTAGAAATGAAGGGAACCGTTAGGAATAGAGCATAACAACGAGCAAACGGTGCAAACTTACATGATCGCCCGTTCCGGCTAAATGGATGCAAATGGGCTTGAATCGTTCGTCGTTCCATTTGTGCGGTAGCAGTATCTGGAAGTGCGCGTTTTGCACCACATCCGGCACCAGCCCGGGAAGGTAGATTTCCAGTGGAGTTCGAAATTTCCCTTCGAGGATCTTGCAGTCGGCGGTCACTTCTTCTTTGGTGATTTCGACCGGGTAGTCCGGTGGGACGAGCTTCGAGCAGGCCGCCCGGTTGGAGATGATCTTACGGAAGGCGAACAGTCTGGGGGGAAACAAGTTTGAGATTAGATCGGTGCGTTGAATTTTGATGGCTGGACGGTAAAGGTAGCTATACATATTGAGAGAACGACCTTTTGTTGCGATTTTGTAGGCAGATCGCATAAAGAAGGTTGATTGACTGAACTGGCTTAACGAGTCGGTAATTGCCCTCAATCAAGACTGTCGGCATGGTGCCTGGTGCGTTGCAGACAGATAGGATTTCAGATTCATTTTATTTTCTATTCGGTGCAAGACACGATAAGGTCTCAAAGAGGAATCGGTGTACTGTTCATGAGCTGTTTTCTGTTGTTTTTTGTTATCTTATCGGCCGCATTCACTCGACAATAATTCTACCAATAAATTCAAGAAAGATTATCCCATAATTGTTGGAAGAGAATTTAAACATGAAGCATTTTACAAAGTTTAAGGATCTTAGTAAACATTAAGGCAGATACCCATGACCTATTAACTTTTTGTAGACATACCATGATAAGCGGTGATGGGTTAAGAGGCTTGCATTCTTCTCAACTTAGCCTTGAACCGTTTATTGAGTGAAGTTAAATGTTTGAGTACAACTTTCAGATGGACCACTGAAATTTTTATTGAATTGTTCAAGTCTTTTTTTTGTTGGGGCGTACTGAGTTGAACTTTTGTGGTTTACTATTCTAATTCGCATCTTAAAGCTAGATCACCATTTGTCAAGTGACCAGCCTAAAACGCGTCTCCCAGTCAGGCAAAATTGTGTTTATAAAACCCACCACCTCTTCAGGATTTGCAGTCCAAATTTCTTTAGGTTGCATATAGCCACTGTAAAGCATCAGCTTTAAGCATCACAACAGCAAAGCAGATGTTCCGCTAGGTTTCACGTTCCATGGTTTCACGACAGATATCATTCTGAACCTGTCCAATGTTTTTCAAATGATATCTACTCGGACAATGTCCGGTTAATAGGCCAGTATAGGTACAAAGAACTCTCTTATTGAGCTCCAGAAGCTTTTTACTAATTCAAGCATAACTTTTCAATAGGACGTATGTCGCAAGTGTAAACAAATCGAGTTTTTCATTCTATCCTGTCATTAATAACACCCTTAATGTAGTAGTAATTACCAAATAATATTATCAAAATGATGCAGTTATGTGCACCAAATTTCATATGCGACCAATCTGATCTTTTTAACCCATTTTCGCCGTTTTCCACAAAAAAAATTTTCCGACGGTATCGAATCAAAATATAAGTCTTGTGGATGCATTAATGAAATTTAGCATTTTTAGAGGTTTTTTTTTGACGCTTAGGAACACCGTGACAGCATGTTGCGTATACGCAACACTGGCGCATTGCTCGACAAATAGAATGCAACATACATTTTAAGCTCAATGGTACACACTCAGCCACACCTTAATGGATGGTTAACTAGCTACAAATAATATTTGGCCTTTTGTGAACATATTCCCATTGTGAAACGACAAAAAATATAACCAGTAACTTCTAGTTTATGATTGAAATTGTGTCCATAAGACATGTACCAACTCATACAATGCAATTTGTGAATTTTTTTTTCTATTGGTGTGTGTGAACACAGTCAGTAAGTAGCCAAAGGATATACCTTTGAAACAAACTAATTTGTTTTGATCGTATTCAACGTACATGCATACACGAATTTTTCAAAACCATTGTTGCGTATACGCAACAGCGGACGGAAATGGGTTAAATGTTATGCAAATAGTTCATATACACCACACAGCAAGCCGACGTGTCTGCGCTTAAAAATTATACCCAGTGTATCTGACATGACGCAAGTGCTAAACGTTCTGAAATACCGATATATCCAACCGGTGTATGTTTCAAGCAAGATGTCACACTGACGTATCTAACACGGTGTATGTGTATGGTATGAAGGCAAACCGGTATATGTGTTGATTATCTCAAAAATAGAGCAAAATTGAATGAAAACTAGGATTTTTACTTCTTTAAATATTTCTTGACCATGATAGATTGAAAAGATAGAATAAAACTTGAGGTAAAGTTAAATAGGATTTAATGGAAGCATTTGGAACTTCTATTACATTTTTCTCTATTCCTATCAAATGTTAGATACGTCTATTTGAAAAGTTATGCTTGAATTGTATCATTTGGAATAACAAACCTTTTCAATTGAACACACTTTGTGGTAACCAACCAATTGGTCATCATCCTTTGCTTTTCCCAAGATTTTAATTCCATTTTTATGGCACAGTATGATATACCGGAGAATGGTTCTGGACCAATAAACTCTGCATTTGAACCTTGTTTAGCAAGCTCGTCTGCTCTTTCATTACCTTCAATTCCACAGTGTCCCGGAACCCAGAATAAATTTACCGAGTTCTCTTGGCACACCTTTCGCAATGAAAGAATGCATTCCCAGACAAGTTTGGATGTACATTTATAATTACTTAACGCTGGCGACTGCCGCTTGGCTGTCTGTTAAAATACAAATATTTGCATGGAAAACTTGGAAAACAGTTGGATAATATCCCATCGCCACTGAGATTTCTACCTCAGGGCCGAAGATTCCTGCTCCCGTTTTTGTTCCAATTTTTGAGCCATCTGTGAAGAATTTTATGAAGTCATGCCGAACAGTGGGACCTCCGACTTCCCAATCTATACGTGACGTTTCACATATCTTGTAAGGGATGGCATGGTATTCCACAGGATTCATCCAGTCTCCATTCATATATAAAACTGACCCATTTTAAAAGTTTTGAAAAATGCTTAGGTGACGGAATAAGTCACCAGACATTTGCGGCGATTTTTGTTCTAACAGAGATTTGAAATGTCCTTGTAGAGCTTCTTAAAGCTTCAAGTGATCCATCTCTGATTGGATCTATACACAAAACTGATCCAGGAAAATGTGTTTTCATAATCAACTTTAACGTTTCAGTAGGGGTTTTTGTAAAAAAAAAACTCTATCCTCATTTTTCAGATTTCCAAGTTCAATCTTATGATCCTTTGCAAGAGCCCTCTGAAGTCTTGCGACTTTCGGACTATTGCTTATGTTTTCACACGTTAGAACCCAGGATCTTCGTTTAGATTTTCTTATTTCTTTATAGTACTCAGTAAGTGCACTCACATAGGGGGTCCAAACTGAGGTTTCTTTTGGAAAATTTGAACTGAATCACGTAAACGGGAACTAGTTCACGTTTTTGGGTAAAAATCATGAAAACGTGAACTAGTTCACGGTACGTTTTCATTAGCGTGAACGCTTTGGTTTCTGGTAATGGTTGAATAGCATTGCGTCTAACGTGCTGTATGCTGCATCTGATGTGCAATACAGCGCTCTGTAGCCTTATTGAATGAGAGTACAATCGATTGGCGTAATGTTTTAGTTCGGTTTTAAACTGCAACGAGTACCATAAGGTCATCAATAACCACCTATTTTTAACCTCATACTACAGCAAATATCGATATTGACCGATGCTGTAATTACAGCAAATATCGATTGCAATATCAAACAAGCATTCCCAGTATCAATAAATCGATAAAGACGAAGAAATCGTTTTAACGTGCTCTACAATTCGTGCATAAATAACGCCGACGGCACCAAAACGATTTGTAACGTAAAAATGCACTTGATGTTTGCGCCTAACTGGTCACCTAGCAAATATGAAGCAATAGCATCACGGCGTTTTTGTCCTCAATGTAGCACTGTGTAACGGTTGATTCAGGTAAAACTATGTCATATGAAGTTATCTCAGCTGGTTCAATGTCACTATCATTTAGATATTTTGCTACATTGTCAGGGTGGCCACGCAATCTGAATTTAAAATTCCCACATTTTTCCCGCACATGTGTCTAACTTTCCCGACTGGGAATATTAGTAATCATTTTTTTTTTGGATTAATAGATATTTCTGAAGTTTTTAAAGAAATTGTTCGGGCTTCTTGTGTATTGCGAAACCTTCTTTAGCATTTGGCAAACGAGAACAAAATTCGTTCTATAAAAATCATTGATCTTACAAGGTTCCAGAAGCATAAAAATAGAAGAAAAATAGTTAAGCCAAGGATAGACATTTGACTTTATCTCGTTTATCTGTGTAAAATGGATGTCCAGATAACAAAATATCAAGAGCAATCAGTAGCAATAAGCTAATAAATGGCACCAAAGATTTGATGAAGTTTTTTCAGAAGCAGATAATTTATCATCTCCATGCAAAGCGCTAGGAGCGGACAGTAATTTGTCCGCTCCTAGCGCTTTGCATGGAGATGATAAATTATCTGCTTCTGAAAAAACTTCATCAAAGATCGTTACTTCCGCGCTGGGGAGAATACAAAAATAACAATCAAAAGTGACCAAAGATTTATTTTTATTGGTCAGGGAAAAATGGGTTGCCAGTCAAACTGTCAGATTTAATGTAGTAAGAAGTTGACTAGGCACTGTGCAAGATGATTCCAATGTAATTAGATTTGAAATTTTATACAACAAATTTGAGTTGTTCTGTTCGAGCTTGAATGTTGTAGTTGTTCTGCGGAAAGGCATTCGAGGCTTTCGAGTATAAACTGATGCAGACTATACACCCCGTGAAACGCATATCAGTCCCATCTTTGCTTGCTTCATATGGGACTGATATGCGATTCACGGTAGTATACTCGATGTGAAATTCAAATCATGTATGACGCAAATAAAGGGTCCACAACTTTCGGTTCATGCATCTAAGAAGACGAGCTCTGTCAAGTTTATCATCGGGTTGATTGTCAAGCAGTTAAATTACGGCAGACTTATATGGGAAGGTGGTATTAGTGCAAATTGAAAAATCTCATTAATTATCGCTCCATCGCCGCATTTCCGTGCGACCTTTTTAACAAATGTTGTAAAATTTGGTAGCTACTCGTAGGAATGACCAATCAGTTCCTACCAAGGTTTGTCCAAACGCAGTTCTATTTTCTGGAATCCGGCAAGCAACGTCTTTAAAGACGGCATCGAGCACAGCTGCCCAAATTCTTCTTTCACTTTGTCAACCTTTCCAGACACAATTCCAGCCGCTTCTTTAAAAAAAAACCCAGTAATAAGATCGTCAGTCGTTGCTAAATATCAAAACGTCTTTGTCGGAAATTTTGGGCCACAGAATTAATGTTTAAACTCCGATTGCACCACCTGCATCGTGCCGATTCGGAGTCCTTATGAGCTCTTCGCATCTTGTAAAATAAGTTGTCCATCGCACACTTGCCATTGCCAAACGTTAACAAATGTTGTTTTCTATTCAACTGAATGATGATTTGACTCAATGATTCAAGGTTCAACAAATGCGTAGGATAGACTGTTGTATTCTTTTTCATTCAGCGCCGAACAGCGGATTCCTACTTCTTTTTTTTTAACTCTTTATTTGTTCCAAATTTATGAATAATTACATTTCATGTTAATCTAGGTGCTCCAACTACTACCGTAATGTATCAACCTTAATTGTTAAAATATATACTAATTTTGTTTACATGGTTCATGCCTTAGCAGTTCAGTATTTTAAACAGGTTTTAATGCCTGCGTGTCAGTATAACAATAATAATCTTAAAACTAAAAACAAACTAACATTAATTTTAACTAAGCATAAAGGGAATTAATCATTGCAAAAGAAGATTGCAACGATTTTTGTCTGAAATTATAAATTATTTTGTTGGACATTTGCTCTAAAGTCGCAACATTCGATATTCTATGTACTTTGTTAGTACTGTATCAAGAAGGCAGCTTCAAAATCATCTTCAAAACTTTGTTCTGAATCCTTTGAAGTGTTTTTTTTCTGGTAGCACAATAACTAGACCATATTGGAACAGCATAGAGCATGGCCGGTCTAAAAATTTATTTAAATATTAGTAGTTTGTTCTTCGGACAAAGTTTTGATTTTCTGTTTATAAGACGATATAAACATTTTATATATTTATTACATTTGGCTTAAATGCCTTCAATGTGATCTTTGAAATTTAATTTTTGATCAAGTACCAGACCAAGGTATTTCACTAGACTTGACCAAGAAATTGGGACACCATTCATAGTAACTATGTGACTAGAGGAATCGCCACAATGCATATATTTGGCATCCATGGGACAATTTTTTGTCCCATGACCTCATCCCTGGCGTTTACAGCACTGGGTGAGGTGTTGAAAAATTCCCATTTCACTCTGACATGGAGCATAAGACTGGATTTTTCCAATGCCTTAAGGTTACTCAGTTCATTTCTAGGGTTTTTTTTTAATTGGGGCGAATCTGCAATTGAAAGATTCTCTCTGGGCTCGCTTGCTTTCATTCATAAACCAATCACCTTTACGTTTTTCATTCTACTATTTGTAGAGTATGCTAGCCAGCACTGTTGTATTTCGATCTGTACTAAAGAATCCCTCGAAAGTGTTATATTGGCGCTGTAATGAATGAAAGAGAGCGAGCCCGGAGAGAATCGCCCAATTGTAGATTCGCCCTAATGAAAAAAAAAACCCTAGATTTGATTTAAAATTAACTAAATAAAATTCGTTAGAAATCCCTTTGCGAGAATCGCCAGGTTGTGATTTCATTTTTATTACTTGAACTGGTGTACCTCCAACTAATTTAATAAGTTTTTTTATTGATCTAGTCCAGGGATTTTATGACAACCTTGACCTTGACATCCAGACCTTTTAAGACAACCTTGAACAGACGTTCAGTTTTGGTGCCATATGTAAAAAAAATTGATGCCTTTTTGAGCAAGATACTCGAGGAGAAGTTTGAATCCGATCAAGGATTCAGCCAATACCATTTACCCCAACGACCAATCTGAAAAGAAAATTTGGAATCTTTAATGAAATTCGTGAGTTCCTTACTTTGTTGTAGCTTAAGGTAGCAAGAAAACTTCCTTTAGCAAAAAGAAAATAGAACCGCATGGCATGAGAGCTCGATGCGGACTGCAATATTGACAGAAGTTAAATGTTTGAGTACAACTACTAGATGGACCAAATTTGTTTGGGTCTTTTCGAATCTCAAGAATTGGTCTTGCCAGTTATTCAACCTAGATTTGACGAGTGCAAATTTACCTACATATTCACTTTTACTTTTGCATCATCATCTAAGCAAAACAAGAACCAAAATTCGAACGGAAATATGTATACGTGATCGCCGACAGGTTGTCGGTTGCCTTAAATCCAGTGGCGTTATTATTATTCACTGTTTTCATCATGAAATCAACATCAAACCATCGAAACGAAACCAAACAGTACACCACTACGCACATCCTCAAAAGCCGAACGTTCTCTGTGTTGGTGACACCTACTTTATTGTTTTGATTTCTCTGGTGAGCATATCGAACGTATCAAACGCCTGAGGAACGAATAACATTCCTCTCGTTCTGATTCACACTTTTTCATTCAATTGAAAAATGGACGAGACAGTGCAGTTTTATCGATCGACACACCTCCTTTGATGGGTGGTGCAAGATTGTTGTTATGATTTCACCAACTCGCCGAAGAGACTTCAAGGATTCTATAATGCGTTGCATTATTGTCCCTTGTACCGAGTTGGTAAACGGCAAAGCGGAAACAACGAATGCTGTTGTAAACAAACATATTGCTCATCGAGAAATTTCGCTTCGGTGAAAACTGAAAGGGAATTACTATTGAGTGTATGTAATGAACTCAGCTGAATCGCCTGAGAATGCATTGCCAGAGGGGATTCCGAAAATAAATTTTACGATGAATCGATCCCTGACTGCACCAGCAATCAAAATGACGTAGAGTAACTGGTTTTGTGGTTTGAATGGGCATTAAATGTAAGCAGACGAAAGGATTGATTGACAAAATCATTAAATTCAGTGCCAAAGAGTGTAACCCAGACGTAAACAATGACTTGAATCGTTGATTACTCACGAATGACAATTATTTCTACACAATCTAACTACTGTTGGGCCCTTTTGACTTGCTACACCTGGTTAGTAGTTACATAACTAAATGGCACTGTTTTGGATTGATTTTGGTTTCGCTGCAAGTGAGTTATTTTTAGCTTCAAAGTTCAAAACTCTTCTTTTCACAAACATGGCATTTTTTCAGTCTTCTTTGATCACAGCCTATCACACCAAACCGGTGCACTCATTTTCATCATCGTAGTATTGTAGCACTCCGAGGATCAGTACATGTTAGGTCACTTCAGGGTGATAACAAATTGATAAGATTTCGCAAGTGCCGGTTTTCTGCGGGTAAGCACAGCCGGGTTCCTAGCGATAAATTTACCAACGTGTTTGCCAGCAGCTTGCGAAAATAGCACCTTCTAGAAAATACTCTTATCTAGGGAGGAGTGGCTTACTTACCTTTCGAGATTTTCCGGTTTTCCCCAGCCCTTGCAGAAGAACTTGGTCAACAGCAGCGAGCGGTATAGTCCATCCAGGCGTGATGGCGGCATGGTTGCTTCCTAGTTGGAATTCGTCCGAGCCTACTAGTGCGCTTCGCCAGTGGCACTATACCGAAAATAACACTCCGAATATCGTCTGATCTTTCTTCTTCCCGTTGGTTTGTTTGTTTGTTTGTTTCGCGCACTGCCAATCGTTGGCACACTCACAAACGACCTCCAAGAAGAGGTACTCGATTGCAGAAGAAAACACTTTTTTCACTGGATCCGGATTTTTGTAACTTATTGCGTTCGACTTCTGTGATCCAAACTAACTTCCTGTTTACTTTTAAAATATATCAAACCCGTTACAGAAATAAATAATGCACTTATCTAAAAGCAGATAACTATAAAAATTATTTCTTTGTAGAGTAAAGAAAAGATAAAAGTCTCTATTTCTCTTTGTTTTTGAAACTCGAAAGAGATTGGGAATTAGTATTGCGTTATATTCACTGTTTGAGTGGTTGCAGACGACTGGCTCGGCACAAACCCTCCGTAGCTTAAATAATATTGTACAAACAACTTGCGTAGAGCCGTGCTTGTACATGTAGGTATAGGTGAGAGAGTGCTATGGACTCTTCTATGTTTACAAAAATGGTCCGATATCATGTCTATCGGGTGCCGCTGGTGAGCTGAAGCCGCAGTCAAAACAACAATATCTTCCTACCAATACATTGCCCAGACGGCTGGGGGTGTGATAACAAAGAGAGCCGGTGAGAGAATCTGTTTGTCCATACTACTACTAGTCTCAATACCGTAGAAGATGGCACTACCGGTGTTTTATGTTTTGCTACTGATTTGAATCGATTTTTATTTTTTTCAAATTTACACCACTGTGAATTTTGAAACTTCTTTACTGTTTAACAACTTCTATAACAAACATGGCCTGCTATAAGTTGTGCTGTTTTTGTTGAAGCTAGATGTATACTTTCAATTGAATTTGAGTTGACATCTTCTATTATATAGTTGGGGTTTCCTTTGTCACGATTTAACTCGCGAGCGGAAGGACCGATCGGCGTGAAATTTTGTATGCAGAAATTTTTGGGGCCGGAGAACAATCTTATGATGGTTTGAGACCCCTCCTTTCACTGGACAGGAGGGCTCCCATACAAATGAAACACAAATTTCTACACAACTCGAGAACTAATCAAGCAAAAGAAACCAAATTTAGCATGTGTGAGTTTTTGAAAGCAAAGAAGATTTTTATGGTAGCTTGAGACCCCTCCCCTCTCTAGAAAGGGAGGCTCCCATACAAATAAAACAGAAGTTTCTGCATATATCAAGAACTAATCAAGCAAACGGAACGAAATTTAGCATGTGGTGGTTTTTTAAGACAAAAAATGTTTCAATGTTGGTTTGAGACCCCTTCCCATCCTAAGGGGGGGGTGGCTCCAATACAAATGAAATACACTATTGTGCATGACTCGAAAACTAATTAAGCAAATGGAACCAAATTTAGTATGTGGTGGTTTTTGAAGACAAAAAATTGTTTTATGTTGATTTGAGACCCCTCCCCTTTCTGAAAGGGGGGGAACCTTTTCAAATGAAACGCAAATCCTTGCATAACTCGAGAACTAATAAGAGAAATGGAATCAAATTTCGCATGTGGAAGTTTTTGAAGGAGGGGGGAAAGCATCTTATGATAGTTCGAGAGCCCTCCCGCTTCCATGCAAATGAAAAACAAATTCCTGCATAACTCGAGAACTAATCAAGCAAATGGAACCAAAATTGGTATGGGTGAGTTTTTGAAGGCAAGAAATGTTTTTGTGGTAATTTAAAACCTCTCCCCACTCTGAATAGGGGGGCTACCATACATACGAAACACAAATTTAAACTAAACATGAGAACTATACCTACCGCTATGCAAATTTGTATGCAGGGGTTTTTGGGTCCGGGAAAGGATTTTATAAGGCTCCCATGCAAATGAAAAACTTTTTTCTGCATAACTCAAGAACTAATCAAACAAATTGAACCAAATATGACATGTGGAGGTTTTGTAGGCAAGAAACGTTTCTACGGTGGTTTGAGACCCCAAGCAAAAAAAACCAAATTTAGCATGTCTGAGGTTTTAAAGGCAAGAAAGGTTTCTATGATGGTTTCAGATTTCTCTTCGCCCTGAAAGGGGGGGCTCCTATACAAATGAAATACAATATTCTGTATAACTCGAGAACTAATCAAGCACATTGAACCAAATCTGGCATGTGGAGGTTTTTGTAGATGAATACTGTTTCAATGCTAATTTGAGACCCCTCCCTTTTCTGAAGGGGGGGGGGCTCCCAAACAAATGAAAAACAAATTTATGCATAACTCGAGAACTATTCAAGAAAATGGAACCAAATTTGGCATATGGAGGTTTTTGAAGGAGAGAAATGTTTCTATGATGATTTGAGACCCCTCCGCCTTCTTAAAGTGGAGGAAGGGATCTCCCATATAAATGAAACACAAATTTTTGCATAACTCGAGAACTAATCCAGCAAATGGAACCAAATTTGGCATATGGAGATTTTTGAAGGAGAGAAATGTTTTTATGGTCATTGAGACTCTGCCGCCTTCTGAAGGGGGAGAGGGCTCTCAAACAAATGAAACGCAATTTTCTGCATAACTCGAGAACTAATAAAGCAAATGGAATCAAATTTGGCATGTAGATTTTTTTGAAGGTCAGACATATTGGTGGTTTGAGACCCCTTTGCCCTCTGAAAGAGGGGAGGGGGGCTCTCATACAAATAAAACGCAATTTTCTGCATACTTCGAGAACTATTCAAGTAAATGAAACCACATTTGGCATGTGGGGGTTATTGGAAACAGGATTTTTATTTCTATTAAAATGGATTTCTGTCTGACTGTCTGTCTGACCGATCGGAGTGAAAATATGTATGCAGGTATTTTTGGGGCTGGGGAAGGTTCTTATGATTGTTTAAGACCGCTTCCCCCTTCCGGCTCGCATACAAATGAAACACAAATTTCTGCATAGCTTGAGAACTAATCAAGCAAATGGAATCAAAAATGGTATGCGGGGTTTTTTGAATGCAAGAAATGTTGCTATGGTGAATTCAAACACAAATTTCAACCAATCCTGAGAATTATCCAGGTAACTAAGCCACAAACTGTGTATTGTCTGGGTGAGAAGAATGTTCTGATAGAAGTTTGAACTCCTTATTACTCAACAAAAAAAAAACTCATTAAAAAAAAGCGTCAGTTCTATGTAATGTTCATTCATTAAGTTGCAGGCGTAGCAACGCTCGCACCGGGATCAGCTAGTTAGTAATCAATATGACCCCCTTTCACCATAATGATCGCCTGTAGCCATTTTGGCATGGTTTACACCAGGTTTCTGAGGTACCATGGATCCAGTTCCTTCCAACCCAAGTGACCACGAAGCTGTAATAGCATGCATATATAGGGTATATGCATTACGTCTAGTGCATAATTGAAGTTGGATTAAAGCTGAAATAAGTGGCTGTAATCCCACTAAGATCGAACTAACGCTATATCTTTTGTAATGCCATAAGACATTGTTAAAGTAGCATTACTGCATTCGTAATGCATCACTGCATTCTTAAGCTTATCTAACGCTTCATTATTTGACAGCTGTTAAATTGGTGCGATCCCGCATTACCGATGTTGATTATGGGTTCAATAAGTGCAATAATATAATGCTTGTGGTTACTTGGAAGTCTTTTCATGATCCCATTGATTAAGGCCACATTACCCACTCCAAACCACGAAAAGCAGCCTATGCCTATTCTGCAGTCCTTCACCACTTCTGCGCCATACTCGTTGCCGTCGTTTCTTGTCGTACAGCTCAATCAGCTTCAAAGGCTGGAACGGTTGAACATTGGCCAAACATGATTAAGTGCACACTGATAAAGCTTTTTTCCTTTTTAAGGCTTAAGGTGAAACTCGAGGGGATCCTTTTTCCATATGATTTAGAGGTTAGGTTCATTATCACTTCAAAATTTTTTAGACTAAAAACTACAAACAAAACACAACAAACAACGCTCAAATTGCTAACCAATGGAGCATCCGTGGAGCAAGCTATTCTTGAAAATTTCACGCCGGAAGTCCTAATAGTATTTGAGGTTTGTGAGGTTTGGTAAAAAAAATGCTGATTGCAAATACAGGATAACATTTTGGTAAGGCTTCCTATTTTCAAAACTTGAACTGTTTGGCCTTCGTCGTTGGGCTCGAACGCCTCACACCTTCCAACAGTTATTGAACCACAGTTGTGTCCACAACGACAGTGAGGTCACGCCAAAACAAACCCAACAACTAGCGTTGTAGAAAGCATTCCTTTACTTAAATATCTTGATTGACAGTACCAGTTGCGCCAAAAACAAACCATTTCAGCCCCACAGGTACAAAAAGCTTGCCAAAATATGTATTTTGGCAAACTCTTCTAGCTTAACCATCTTGAACGATTCTTTTTCCATTGATTTTGTCTACCTACATTGACTTCGATCGTTTGCTTAAATCGGTCGACTACGATGGGCCGAGCATGTCGTAAGAATGTCGTACTACAGCCCAGTACAAATGAGTCTCGAAAACGAACCGACGGGCTCAAGAAGAAGAGGCGCGCAACTAGCAAGGTGGATCTATCAAGTAGAAGGCGACCTGCGGACCCTCCGCAGACAGCGAGGCTGACGAGTAACAGCCATGGACCGAATAGAATGGAGACAACTTCTGTGTACAGCGGAGGCCACAGCGGCCTTGGTTTGATTGGTAAGCTAAGTAGATTGACTTTCTGGCCAATAGAAGGTGAGGGTTGAGATAAGATCTTATAATAAGAAAGGTACTGCTAGCGCTGTTCTGGGTCTATTGCTGAAAGGGAGATTCACCGAACGATCAGTTTGGGTACAGTCCATTCTGGTAATTTTGAACTTGCGTCGGTTCAGCCAGACAGTTTACCACCCACCGTAAAACGCAGCATGTTCGGTCGATGCACTTAACTTTCTTCTATACACACAAATAATCTCCGTTCACACAGTCACGGCCGCCCTGTTAATGTAACGAATACCAGCTACCAACTACCAGCACAACTAACAAGCCATTTACTATTCTACTATCCCCCCCCACACCGGTTCACAGCGAGTTCAAGCAGTCAAATTTCGAACGCCTCTCTCGGATCTTGCGACTTTTCACCGTACAGAAATAAACGCCACTGTGCAACTTGAAATTCCAACGAAAATAGTGCAACTTGGTGCCTACCCCCTGTCCCCACCCCCGCCGACTGTTCTACCGCTAGTGGCTTAAGATGACTAGACGAGCAGTTGGATACGTATTTGCACTTTCCTAATAATAGCTCATGTTTTCGTAATAATGTTTTCGTTTTCGCTCTAATCCCGATTTGATGAGCGACATATTGATTGGTAAATATTTTGCTCTCGGTTGTTTACCCGTCGTTTTAAAGCCTTAAAAAAAGTGGAAAAAAGACGACGAACCGGCTTATTGGCGTTGTATCTTTTAATCGTCGTCGTTCTAAAGTTCGATTCGAATCTTCTAGGACTTCTCCGGCTGAGTGGTTGGCTTACGTGAGCATCATCCGGTTGTTGTAGGCTTCCCCGTAGAATTTAAAGTTCATCGGCGGGGGCTCGTCTTTTTGAGAGCATTCAAACAAGTGCTCGAGCACTTTGGTTGATCTCGAGGTCGCTCTACATTGTATGGTTACAATTTGCTACTACAATGTGTAGGGTGTAAACCGAACGGATTTCGTTTGCAAATTTCTGAGCACTGTTACAAGATCCGGCTGTAGCCATATGGGTGCAGTAGTAGTCATGCACTATCTAGTAGATGCATCTATAAGTTTTCTGCGTCGGCTAAATATGACCACAACTTACGTAAGGTTGTTTACTCGCAAATTTAGGTTGCAGAAAATCAAATCAAGGCTTTGCGCTGATACAGAATATACATTTAAGATGAAAGCTACAAGATAAGCGTGGTTTATCTATGGGAAGGAAGATATCGCACAAAGAATGTCGCATTAGTAAACGCATTCGACCTTGTGCATTTTATTGCGCGAAAATATGAACAGGGTGTATCACTACTTCAGCAGCAGGCTCATTTCCGTGATTACTCGCAACGACTAAATTATTGATATTTTATAAATGTATGTGTGACGCCATACCTGTTCAGTAAAAAAAACCGTTTGGTGTGAATGCAGCTGAATAATAGCTATGATTGACGGGAATGATTCCGCCGCTTGGTGCTCCCCCCTTCTGGATATAGATGAAATGGAAATAATGGCTGTCTTTATCGACTTCTTTCTAGCATTTCAAGTTTATATTCACAATAAGTTTATTGCTTGATCTGAATTTAGGCTGTGTACCAAATCGCGCATTAATTTTAATTTTCACTTAACAGGTGGAAACTAACACTGATTGACAGAGATTTTTAGACCCAGAGCCCCATGCCAGTCTCCGTTAGCTAGGTTCCAAAACGACCGAATATCGTATTTAGAACTCATGCGATTTGCATTTTTCTTCACCAATTGGCATCAAAAATTGAAATTTTTACATATTTTGAGAACCATTCAAATAACTGCCGCAACTTAAATGTAAATGCTGCAGAAGCATTTTTATGAAACATCTCAGATTTCAGCAAACAACTTTGCAGAATAAATTGGGTTAATCCGACTTCAAAAGTTATGACTGTTGAAAGGCAGCATTTAGCAAAAAGCGTAGCCTCAATACGGATTTTCTTGATGGTCCAAATATATGGCATAGTCTTGATATTTCATATAGTTACAAGTTACTTCCTTTAGTAAAGTTCCCAGGTAACCAATAAGCATTAGTATATGCAGTAAATCAAACCTAAATCTGCATTTCAGATACTACAAGCATTAGATTGCCATTATATCAGCATCTTGAATGTTATTTGTTGTAAAGTTGCATTTCAAATACTATATAAATGATTGTAGCCTGTAATATGCATTTCGAATGCATTACCATTGCTGTAAAGCAGCCGTATATTGGGCCAAAAGGCAACTTAAATGCTTGATAGGCTGCCATAAAGACGCTTTGGAATTGCTTATTGGTTACATGGGTTGTTCAGTAGACTAAGGCCTTCAGGATGGTAGACCTTTAAAAGTTCAGAATTATCTTACTACGCGGCGCTAGTGTGCATGTAAACTTACTTTATATCCTGAATTCCGAGATCCTTGTCATATAGCAAGTTGGCGTCATCGACAAAGATGAATGGTGGAGTGAGACCTTTCGGATGGTGTTAAAATTAGTAAATAACTCGTCCACTACGTGGCACTAGCGTACATGTGAAGTTTGTGTATTACTTGTATTTAGATTTCTAGATCATGTATAGTTTTCAGGAAATTTAGTCGAGTAATTATGGTCGACTCCATAATTCAGAATTATTTCAATGGCTGGCACTGATCTACCTGTGAACTTTGTAATGAATGTTTATCGCTAGTACACATGCGAGGCTGGTTACCCCAATGTTGGTATTTTTGGTACGTTCTTCTGACAACTACGGGTTACTCCTTCAGAGAAGCTCTTCACAAAAAGAAAGAACTTCATGAAAGTGAACTTCATGAAAGTTCTGCAGAGTACTTCAGGCAAGTTCGTAAGAGAACTTCATGGAAGTTCTTCGAATAACTTCAAGAAAATCTTCATAAAACTTCATGAAAGTTTTTCAGAGAACTTCAGGAAAGTTTCACAGAGAACTACACAGGTAATTTCTGCAGAGAACTTCGGGGAAATTCTTCGGAGAACTTTAATGAAGTACTGCAGAGAACTTCAGGAAAGTTCTGCAGATAACTTCAGGGAAGTACTGCAGAGAACTTAAAGGAAATTATTCAGAGAACTTCATGGAAGATTTTCAGAGAACTTCAGGGAATTTCTTCAGAGTACTACATGGGAGTTCTTCAGAGAACTTCAGGGATGTTTTTCAGAAAACTTCAGAGAAGTCTTTCAGAGAACTTCAGGGAAGTTCTTCAAAGAACTTCATGGAAGTATTGCAGAGAACTTCTTGGAAGTTCTTCAAAGAACTTCATGGAAGTATTGCAGAGAACTTCTTGGAAGTTCTGCAGAGAACTTCAGGGAAGTTCTTCAGAGAACTTCAGGGAAGGTCTTCAGAGAACTTCAGGGATATTCTTCACAGAACTTCAGGGAAGCCTTTCAGAGAACTTCAGGGATGTTCTTCAAAAAACTTCAGAGAAGTCTTTCAGAAAACTTCAGGGAAGTTCTTCAGAGAACTCCTTGAAAGTACTGCAGAGAACCTCATGGCAGTTCTGCAGAGAACTTCATGGAAGTTCTGCAGAGAACTTCAGGGATGTTTTTCAGAAAACTTCAGAGAAGTCTTTCAGAAAACTTCAGGGAAGTTCTTCAGAGAACTCCTTGAAAGTACTGCAGAGAACCTCATGGCAGTTCTGCAGAGAACTTCATGGAAGTTCTGCAGAGTACTTCATAGAAGTTCTTCAGAGAATTTCAGGGCAGTACTGCAGAGAACTTAATGGAAGTTCTGCAGACAACTTTAGGGGAGTTCTTAGCGAACTTCAGGGATGTTCTGCAGAGAACTTTAGAGACATTCTTCAGAGAACTTCATGGACGCCATTCAAAGAACTTCAGGGAAATTCTTCAGAGAACGTCAGGGGAGTTTTCCTAAGAAAAAACGGGGAAACGTGACGATCCATATAAAAAAAAATTGAAGGTCCATACAAACAATGTGACAGGGGGGATTTAAAAAGTCATTTTTTCGTGGCGTAATTAATGGACGTTCCCTTTTCAAAACTACCATGACATTCCAGTCAAATTTAACGTTTGCTTTAAAAAAAATGGACAAAAAATGCCGATTTTTCAGGGGTTTACCTTCACCCGCACTGACAAAACTACCCATGCAGCATCAATCATAGTAAACCATGAGTCTGCAGACAAAATTTGACAGCTCTATCAGTCGAACTCTAACCGTGATGGCAAAAACAATGAAACAACTCCGTTCAGAAGTGTGCGCGTTCAAAGAACGGCACCCCGCTGCGTCGAAAACGGACATCGTGCGGTACATTGTGGACGAGAGATACGCCCGTTTCGGCATCTACAACAGCTTCGCACTATTAGACAACAATCAGAGCATCGAAAGAAAGCCGGGTTCCGGACGGCCGACGACCGGCGACAAGAAGCTTTAAAGGATGCTGAAGTGGAAGACCGAGGGAAGTTGCGTCGTTCATCAAGAAATACCATAAGGGCGAAGACGTAGTGTTCTGGCCGGATCTGGCGTCGGCTTATTTCTCGAAGCGATCGTTGGAGGAGATGGAGCGGCTGAATATCGATGAGGTACCCAAGTCGGCGAAACCACCCAACGTTCCCCAGCTGCTTCCCATCGAGAATTTCCGGGCCAACCTGAAGTGTAACATCTGCTCCAACAATTTTGTCGCGAAAACTGAGGAGGAATTGATCAATAACACTCAATAAAGAAAGAACTAAAAAACATACCTACGCGCTTGTTTTCGTCCGCTATGATGAATGTTCCGGTTACCAACCGGAAGGCCGCTCGCTAGGGCATAGGGCGTTTTTTGTAAGTAAGCGTACATCTGTCTTAGCTTTTTTTTTATCACCATCCGAAAAAAATCCCTTTTTTTTAAATGCAAACGTTACTACGTTTATGGTACAGTCTTCAACATTTCTAGACAAAATCGTCATAAGGTCTAAAGTAACAATTGTGAACAATGAATTAAATCGTAAATGACTTTAACGTGAATGACTTAAACGTAAACAATTTTTGTGGTAACCCCACCATCAAACGCATGTATAGGTAGACATTGTTAGTGGTTGCGCTTAATTTAACAGCGGATTTTTTTGCGTGTACAAAATGGGAAAGAACTTTTCTTTCGTAGGTTATTTTGTAGTTTGTTTTAGTTTTTCATATAATTTATTTATTCTCGTCTTTATTTCTACACTTCTCTTTGTGTGCTTTCAGCCATCTTTCTTCAGCTGTTCTTGTTCGCATGTCTTCTTTATTTTCTCCTCTTCTGCTTTTTTTTTCTTTCGTTTCTCTTTTCCCTTTTCCGTCTCTCTCCTTCCGTTTCTCTTCATCCGCTTCCCTTCTTCCGCTTTTTTCCTCTTCCCTTCTTCCGTTTTTTTTCGCTTCCCTTCTTCCGGTTCTCTTCTTTGGCCTGTTTTCTTCCGCTTCTCTTCTTCTTCTTATCCCACTTATTGTCTTATGCCTTGCTCAGACTACAGAGTTATAACATGTTATAACGGTTGTCAAATAATTGCAACAAGAAATTCGTCATCAAGATAGGCTTATAACATGTTATAACTCTGTAGTCTGAACAAGGCATTACGCTTCTCTTACTCTTCTATAACAATGACGTTTGGATTTCTTTCATTCATTTTCATTGTGTTTTCAGTTTTTTCCCAAGTTTCCAATATTGTTTTTTCCAGCCCTATTTCTATTCGCTTCTTCACATTTGTTCAGGTTCGTGTGATATCTTCCACTCTGCTTTTACTGGATCCTCTAAATCATCTACTTTCTTTCCACCTCATCATTTGTGTCATTAGTTTCTGTTTTTTCTTTTGCATCCACTTAAAACCTTCTCTGATTCGCTTTCAATGGCTCTTCTTTCATTCATTTCTTCGCCGTATTTTTGCTTTCGCTTCTTTGACTGTCCCAATTCCATTGCATCTCTTTCATTCCCTTTTTTCAGTGGTCAGTGATTTTCCTACATTTCCCGCTTTTTGACTCCATGGTCATGGAAAATATAATTTAGTGACGAAAAGCTAAGGCGAAAATATAGGAATGTTTATTTTCATATTTCGATTACTTTACGCAAAATATTAGAAAAGATAGAATGTCTGGTACATGCTTTAGTTATTGACCAAATAAAATAATACCCCTATCTGGCTTCGGTTAACAAATAAGTTATAACAACGGGACCCTTTTTTCAGAAGCATTTATTCGCACGCTCTTAATCAATCCAGTCTAATAACATGTAAGAAGCTCCCTCTAGGGTCACATCTAGAACATGTGCCCTTCTTTTACGTTTACTGTTTGTGTACTGAACGAGCTTCTACACATACTTCGTACAAAACAATAATCTTTATAAATTAATTCCCTAATTGTACAAAAACGAAGAGAATCCAAAAATGCTCACTAGGAAAAATCGAACGAAAAAAAAAACATAAACGATCGATGACGATGGTGTTATTCAATGCAATCTCCTTCGTATCACCCACTCCTTATGCCAGCAGTTTGCTGCGGGTGGAGAAAGCAACGTACGCTACGAAAGCGACCACTCCGGTGGCGAGGATTTCCGAATTGATCCACGGTCCCTTGTAGGCGCCGGGGAAGCTGACCACCACATTGGTTAGAGCCTTTACAGCCTGGATGTCCTCGCCGGCACGTTGAGCCTTGCGGACGGTAGCGAATGATTCCTCGTCGAACAGACGGATCGTGTACTTGCCGCTGCTGGCCTTCTTGATATCCTCATTCCAGCTGACCTAAATCAAGATAGGTACAATTGCAATTTGTTTCCTTCCAATGGGTGAAAGTAAAAATAAAGCACAAAACTCACCTGGTACTTGGAATCGCCAACGCGGACCACCGGGGTCAGCTTTCCACCGACTTCGGCAAACAAAGGCAGCTTCTCGGCTCCGGCATTCGAACACTTCAAGGTGAATTCGGTAACGAAGGCAATCTGGCTAACGATGGTAGCATCCGAGGTGGAGAAAAAACTGGATTTGACCTCCGGATTGCTGCAGGAACTGGCCTGGCAGAGGGAAGCCGACACGGCAACCAGGGCGACGACGAGCAGTGCTTTCGGGTTCATTGTGATTTTTACCTGTTTGGCCACGAATTCGATGTGGAAACTTTGAGGCTGAGCTACCTTTGAGGCTGTTAGCTCCGTGCGAAAGAAGTTTGATGAAGTTTACTTGCGGACTGCGAGCCACGTAGCGGTGACAGATCGGGTTGTAATGTTTGACAGAGCCGGGCCACGTTCGGGTGAGCCGTCAGATTCGTTTCGGCTTTGTTGTCATTCGTTGTCTGACACGCGAAAAACCACAGTTGATTTTGCTGGGCGAGGGGCGAGCGTATGGTAACGTTTACTTTCTGAAAATGTGTTTCAAGTGTTCAGGTGTTTTAGAGTGTTTTTTTTATTGGGTCATGAAATTGCGATATTGTTTATACGGGACACATTAATACAAGAAACATAATTAAATATCATGATTGTTCGTATTACGGAGTTCGAGTGGCATTAAAAACTGCATTAATTGTTATGTTATGTATTCTCCGTGCGAGGAGTAACGATTATGATGTATGTAGAAGGAGATGTTCGCTCATCACCAAGAGAGTGAACATTAATGTTTTTGGCTAGAATGAAAGATGTGAGGAGAAAGTGTTGAAAGTTCCGTCAGAGTGCGGCAGGTGGGAAAATCTAACAGATGTTTTGAAAATTGAGCGAAAGGGCATGTATCCAATGGTACTCGAACCATGGACGTCAATCTTTGCGTAACATCCCACTGCGGGGTAGGTTGTAGCAGTGGGATGTTAGGCAAAGATTGACGTCCATGGTTCTAGTACCATTGGATACATGCCCTTCCGCTCAATTTTCAAAACATCTGTTAGATTTTCCCACCTGCCGCACTCTGACGGAACTCTCAACACTTTCTCTTCACATCTTTCATTCTATCCAAAAACATCAATGTTCACTCTTGGTGCCTCATGGTGATGAGTGAACATCTGCTTCTACATTAAAAACTGTTTGATCAATTAACCGGATAAAAATAACCATTCAATCACAATCATGGGGTGTCTCACTGGAATCGAGTGCAGCGGATTGCAGTAGATTTCCAGTCAATTCGAAGCGAAAGATTCTGATTTAGTGCTGTTGATCAATTTTGCAACACTCTTATTACGTCAGTTGTACCGATTTGACATTTGATTTATGTTGAGCGTTGCTAAATCCAACATCTGCGGATTTTCAGTCAAGTTAATTCATATCGATTTGCAGCGAATTTAAATTAATGCAGTTGCTTTCAGGAATTGAAATTTGTTGCAAATGATATATTTGATCGAATCCATGTGAGACACCCCTTGTCCGGAAACGATACACGGTAACCATTTCTCACCATTTCTATACGGGTAGTAATCGATTTCAAATTCCACACTTAGTTTTTTTTGCTGAGGTCGGTAAATTTCACTCAGCGAAATAAACTTTCGATATTCATAGGATTGCATTATGATTATTTTCTATAAGAACTCAGTATGAATTTCATAAACGTATCTTATGAAATGTAATGATGATGAAAGAATAAAAATATGGAGCAACCTGGATTCGAAGTTTCGTTCATAAGTTGAACCTTATGAAATTCTTAAAATTATTTAGCTGAGTGTTGTACTGAGTTTTCAAACAGCTGAAAAAGTAAACTTTGAATCATCAGTAAATGAATTGCAAGAAACATTATAAAAATACGATATTTTTCTTCTAATATCATTTGTAATGAAGCATTCCGAGTACATTTCGAAAGAGTTTAAATTTTTAAGAATTGTTTTCTAAAGTATACCAAATTGTTCAGCTTTTTGAAATTTTACCGAACACATTGAGCGTCCTTTTTCTATTGTCGATGTTTCAATTTACATTAGATTTTATGGTAGAAACAATACACTAAACAAATAAATGCATCTTTTTGGGTGAACAGAGTGTTCAAGTGAGTGGCAAAACCCAGTAGGAGCACAATGGGAAACTTTCGTAACAAACCTTGGTAAAATTTGAATTCAGCCGCTGAAAATCTCGATAATCAAGGATTAAAAAAAAAAAATTGAATTCAGCCGGACCGATTGAATTCAGCCAAATCGACAGAAAGGAATTGTTTTGCTTGTGGATAAAAAGATCATTTAAAGGGAGATGCTTCTTGTCGTACGAAGGATGCCAAATGCCTTAAGTGTGGCCAGATTGAACATTTTATGAATTCTTGGCTGAAACGAACATTTCCAGGGAATGTTGGGATGCTTAAGCTCCTCCGGAGAGGAAAACATGTTTTTCCCGATGGGCAAAAACATGTTTGAATTTATCGTTTTAATATCTCAATGATTATAGATTCAAGTGCGGATGCCAAACTGGCCGACAAAGTTTCGTGGAAACAAGTTCGTAGAGTTGAAATTGTGATTATAGAGTATTCAGAGAAGTCTGTTAGAAAGCTACTGGCATATGCCACAAAACAACCGATGGAATTCACGAGAATGGTTACAGCCAAAATTCAAGCTTAACCAAGTTTTACGTAATTGTACATGGTCAGCGCAGTTTTTGGGAAACAGCATAGCAAAGCAAGGCGGTTGAATTTAACGTCGATGCGAGTCAAGAAACGAAAGAAGAGGCATTTCCGAAAACAAGGGTAGAAAGTGGAGACTCCGATCGACAGTATAACCATGGACCCAAAAGGGTTGGTGCTGCTGTTGGCTCATGACAGAACCAATAGTCAATCAGGCCACAACGGAACCCATGTAAAACAACAATTATAATTGAATTTCTCCAAAACAAACAGCCTAAACTGGTTTTGCTCGTTTTTGACAGATACACAGTGATGGCAAAGTTTCAACAAACTTGTAAGCGGTGTTGCTGTGTTTTTCTAGTACTGCTGTGGTTATGATATTCTAGTATATCTGGAACATGATACACTGAAAATTTTGACCAGGTGCGTCATAAATAAATTGCCAGTCCGATGTCCGTAATTAGTCCGTGGTATAACAGGCAGATCGTTGAGCTCCGGTTTCATTGGGGAAGTGTATCTTCAAGAAGCTGCATTATCCTTTCGAGAAAGACATAATTGAAAAGGTAGGGGGGCCGTATCCATGGGTATCACCTCTTGTACCTGTGTTGACGGAGTCAGGAGAGATTATACTATGCGTGGACATGAGACAAGTGAAGCAAGCTGTTCTGTGTGAAAACCATCCGTTTCCGCTGGTTGAAGAATTGATAGGAAGAGTGACGGGGGCAATCAAATTTTCAAAAGTGGTCGTGAAAGAGGATTAGATGGATGTGAGGTTTCATTGACAGGTCCACCAAAACCCCTAGTCCACCCAAAAGTTGAAATTGTAGCAAAAAATGCAATTGCAGTTTTTGCAATCATATCTTGAGAAATCCGCATGATTCTGAAAAGGCAATTTTGCCCATCATGATCCACAAAGCTTTTTATGGTATAAACAAAGCCATGCGAGTGTGTGCAAGCGGTTATCGCTGTGTGCTCAGTGCCTCGACAGTCGCAGCAACCGTTGGGTTTTTGTTCAACCGTCAACAGCTTCTCAATATGGGTAAGACAATGATACAGAATGCCGGTACGCCATTTGCCACTGTTGCTATTCCGCTGTCAAGTGTTCTATTTTTATTTTCACTCGTCATCACACTCCCATCTCCCTCTCGTCAAGTCACCATGCGCTTTGCTCTGCCGACATTTGCTTCATTGTTGTAATGTTGAGTGCCTCGACAACCGAAGAAACTGTAGGGCTTTTATTCCGTTCAACTCAACTTGTTGTGGTGGCTAGATAGTTACAATGAAGAGCCGTCACGCTGACGGCCGCGGTTCGAATCTCAGTTGCGGATCGAAGTCTTTTTTTTTGTGAGCCATTGAATTTACTACTACCAATCAACTGCACAACCTCACGCACACATTGAATTTCTCTAAGTGAATTGATGTGTTGCTTTTTTGCCCACGACCAATGTTGCATTTTTTCTCCAAGTTACGATTCATTACGAGAAATGAAACCAAATCATGCGAAATTGCATTACAATCTTGCTTTTTTATTTTGGGTGTACGGAGCTCCAGAGTCAATGAAAACATACAATGGTTCACAGTTTGTAAAGGTTGTACGGAATCAAATTGCAACACTTTTAAATGGATCTAACTTTTTACTCGTTGGATATTTTCTATTGCATATTTGGGTGGAATTAGTTTACGTTGTGTAAGTTTCACTAGCAGATATGCAATCGTTACGAAGATGGAATCGGAAGAACAGCATACCTCGATAATTCTCATCGTGCCATCAGCAGGAAGCTGGGAATGGTACATTCTACAGTGTCTCGTGTCTCAGATCGTCATCACGAATGTCTGACCATCGATCGAAAGAAAAGTGGCCAAATGGATCTCCATATAGTGCCATAATCATGATCACAAGGAATCCCGACAGTTCAGCTCGAGATGTGAACTGAAACTGAATCTAACCAAAACTTTCGTGCAAGATGCGATCATGTGGAAAGCGAAGCACGGTCGGTCAATGGGCAGGTGTACCTAAAGGAATGCCTCCAAAAGCGTCTACTTCCTCATCTGAGGTCACACGATGGTTCTACGATTTTTTGGCTGGATTTAGTCTCGTGCCATTACTTGAAAGACAGTGCTACAAGGCTGAGGTCAATTTCGTGCCGAAGCATCTCAACCCCCGGACGCACCGGAGCTGCGGCCAATTGAAAAGTACTGATATGATATGAAGAAACAATGGATTGCCACGCAAAAAAAAGTTGTTCCATATGTTGTACAGGACCTTATGAGTAGTGTAAAGAAAAGGTTCGTGCATTTGGATATGGAATTGAAATTGGATAAAACGAACATGGGAAAATATTCATAACATGTTTTATTTTACTACCTGAAAGTTTGAAGATTATTGGTTGAACGGGCGAATTTTGCCGCATATTTGTTTGTGTCGCAATTTGTTTCCGTACACCCTTTAAGTGAGGCACTACACGTTTTTTGCTAGGTATATGGGATTGAATTTCGGAAAACTATCCACAAGCTGACCACAAGCAAACAGAGAAATGGAAAGGGCTAGTCGAGCATTAAAGATGCGGTTGTAAATAACTCAGGAAACCAGGGGCTCATACTGGACTTGTTGAGGAAATCCAGGATCGGGACCGTAGAAAGGAGGCATTTCATAAAAATATAGCAATTTGTTTGACCCTTAAAGCGCTGGTAGAAAGCGACAAAGAAACTCCTTTACTTAGTTAAAAACCATCCTTAAATTTCTGATTCGCTGGTTTTACTTTAAAATTTTCTTATAATAACTCAAGTGCACACCTGCTTTAAATCTCAAGCGAAAACGCGTTGATCCCGCCTCTAGTATTTTAGCTATATATGTCTAATTTGTCTGGGAAAGAGTCTGGAAAAAGAACTTATGTCTTAGTTAAACATTGAAAAATTTCAAAGTACTAACAAAATTTGGCGTAAAAACTGTTTGACTGGATCACTAAGGGCTGTATTCTATCGATCGATTTACTCCGACACTATGATTTTCTCCCCAAAAACATTCCAGAATTTCCTTCAAAATCAAATCCCGTCACTTCAGATATGTAGTTGAAAGGTTTTATTGGTGAAATGTCAACAAGCTACCAGACTGAGTCAGTCCTAGATGAGAAAAGGTGTCTACTGCTACTCGTTAAAATTTGAAACTTTTAACAAAAAATCACAACACAATGCTCAGTAGACGTCCATACCGGCGCAAAGGCAGGCACAGTTCAAGCTCATCGTCCGTTTGTCCCTTGCCCGCAGCTCCAACCAGCGCTTCTGGTTCGGAACGAACATCTCCGGTGGCAGTGGCGCCTTTTCGTCTGATTCTAGTTCTAAAAGTATAAACAATTTCCATCCTCAGTTTAAAACTCCATCAACCCATAACCACCCACCTTCACCCTTCCGTCCCTCCTTCGGACTGGGAAGAATTGAAATCGTCTCGTCCGGTTTTCTCAGCAATAGCTTGCCGACGCCTTCACACATTCGCAGAGCTTCATGCTTGAACAGGACGTCCTTCAGATTTTTGTCCAGCGAGTCACACTTCAATATCCAGTCGGTTACGCCATCGAAGTCCTTCAACAGGTTCAAGGCCCCACTGCTACTGAACTTGGTTTTCTTCATATAGATGTGGTCCAGCCAAGCTTCGCAGATGATCTTTAGTGTCAGTTTCAAGATGTCCAGATCTTTAGTGGCTTCAATCACCGGCAGGTATACTTGGTTGAAGAAATACGCTACGTACTCGTTGGCAGTTTCCTGTAGGACTTCCGATTGCCAGTGCCGATAGTGAGGAAAGCAAAGTGTTAACGATGCCAGACTGGTCGTTCGGCAGACAACGGCCAGAACGTCGGTACACTCCGCACAAGACTGTTTCAGCTTCCGAATGTTTTCCTTAATTTCTGAAACTAATTTCTCCCTCAAAGCAACGCAAACCTGTACCTGAACTTCCAAAGCATCCGGAGAAACCAAGTCCGGCACTCGAAGATACTGTAATTGTTCTAGGCAGAGATTTATGTCACTGTGAACAACCTTGAAGAACATGGCCATGTTCCAATCGGTGCAAAGCGAGCGTGCCTTGTTTGAAGCCCAGTTTCTCATCGAATGGATTGAGTGATCCAATCGATGCAGGACGGGAATCTGCTCGACCAAGGGTAGTTCATTGGGAATAGTTCCAATGTCACAGGTGTTCGATAGCTGAACTAGCTGGTATAGCAGTTCACTCCAAACCTTTCCGCAATTTGTACCTTCAATCTGTTGAACAAAATTGTCATTTCACTGGCTTGAAACTAATACCGTTTCGACTTACCACTACGTTAAGGCTGTGAAATTCCGATTCTTCAAAGGGGTAATCTACCGGCAGACTAGACGCAACGATCGCCAGCCGAAACTGCCGATCCCAGATAGTGCTGGTCACGTGCACCGTCAGGGTTTCCCCTAAGCCTTTCAGCATCGAAAGAATCGGTTCGGGAGCTTCGTCTGGTGTTATCAGCGACAACCAGTCCCGCAGATATTTGGCACAAGCGGGTGGTCGACAGGCTAGTGGGGAGTTGCTCCACCACAGAACCACGTGTTCCAGGGTTCCACCGACTTGCGTCCAGAGACCGCGCGTTCCTCGATTGACCCATTTGATTAGTTCTGCTTTGTTAAGTTCCTTGTCGAAAGCGGAAGGGCATAGCTTGATTACCTTCATCAGAATATTGGCGATGAAGATCTCTTCATCTGCGATCAGATTCTCCAGTAGATCGATTCCTTCCGGTTCGTTAACGAGATAATTGATAGAGTTGTACGCCACCGCTTCTGCGGCCATTTCATCGAAGAAGTTTATGGCAGGATCCTGCAAGGAAAAATTAATCGTCAGTTCAGAACCTACCTTCTGCAATCAGTAGTGGGACGTTGTATTCAGTTTCATCTGGTGCCCTGGCTTCCGGCTTTACAATGGGAGTTATCTTAGCGGTGTTTGATGGCGGTGGTGGATGTCCCAGGTGCATGTCTCCGCTAGCGATCAGATTGAAACTGTTTTTCCGTCGGTTGTTCAACTCCTCCTGGAAGGGGTCTTGAATCTTGTTCCCTTCGTTAAAGTTTGCCGTTAATGTCCGGAGAATTTCCATGCTGGAAGTGTCCGATTCGTCATCGTTGTCGATGGCAGCCGTAGTGGCTCCCTTGCAGGTCACCAGCAGACAGTTGATCAGCGTTGCACAGCACTGCTCTGAACGTTGCTTGGTTACGATCTGGAAATTCGAAATGTATTCCTACTAATTCAGCTAATTGGGTAAATGATACACAACCTGCAAAACTGTGCCAATGTCGATCTTCTTTGGCGTTGACATCAGCGCCGGGAACGAATTGCTACAGATCTGCGCTCCGGCCTGCGTCTTCACTCGGGTTGTTTTCAGCGCCAATGCGACGCTCTCGTTGTGCAGCGTCGATAGCAGCATGGCCCCGTCGATGACCACCTCCGAGCTGTACGTTAGTCCGAGCATCAGCTTCACCATCTTGTTGATGATGAAGATCAGCTGAAAGTGCCGTTTGCGAAGGTTCTGTCTAATCAGATGTGCCTTTCGGTTGAGCAAGATTTTGAAGAAACTTCGCTCCACGTTCTTGTCAGCCGACGAAGCGGACATCCGTATCAGCCGCATCTGGATGTGAGCGGACAGCTCGAACCCCTGGCGGCTTTGCTGTAGCAACCGTTCGAATTCCTGCAACGGAAACAGGTTGGGATGAAAGATGTGCTTTCGTGAAATAGTGTATGGAGTCTAATGTAAACTGGCAACTAGAAGGGATCCTGAAAGTAATTGGGTTAGATGATACCACTTTTCTCATCAATACCGATGCTTACAGCATAGCCGCCCAAACACAATGATAACGGAAACGGAACGAAAAATGGCAATTTTGACAATTGCTGCAAATGTCTTCGATATTTCTAATTAGAATCGGTTTGGATCTAGCCTGTTTTCTTTCCGACAAGCAGGCATACTCGGATCGGGCTTTGCCATTTTCCGTTGCCGTTATCATTGTGTTTGGGCCATACAAGCATCAACGTTGCAATGCCTACTGCGTAGATTTTATAAAATTGAGTCGGGCACCAAAGGATAGGTTTGAACCAAGACGCATTTTGTGAATTTACAGGGGGGAGGAACGATGCGTTGGCATGCCGTACCACGCGCTCTCGTGAAATGATGAATGGAATCGTAGTTGAATAGTACACTACGTTACGGATTCGGCGCACTTGAACCCCAGCGTAAACAACGACTATTTATGTCCTGGTAATTATTATTCGGCAACATGGAGGGAAAATGCGATGTACCATTCGATTTTGATTCAATGAACCTTGTCTGCTAGTACGGTTTCATGCTTGACTTTGATGTTTGGAAGTTATTGTATGGTGGCACGAAACTAGTTCGATATCAAGGACACATCGAAGTGGAAAATTTGTTTCGAGAAACTTTGTGTGCTCTGGCTACACAGAACTCATATGTTCGTTGGATGTCTAGGTCATGATAGTGCTTGAACTTCCATTCAGTGGCCAATGGCAAACTATGGTCGTACATGTTACAATTAACCAATGGCAGCCAACCGGATTTCTCTTTCAACACCGCCGGCGCTAGCTTGAAGGCGTGTTTTTAACTAAATGACTAAATGAGCAAAATATGAAAATGAACATTCGAGATAAATTATGTAGAATACCTTATAAAAGCAAAGTTTATAACATGGAACGGATATTTCGATTACATTTTATTTGTTTTTGTATTTATTGGTGATCAATCATCTGACAGGAAAGTTTCAATATAGTAGAACAGCGAAAAGTCAATTTCAAACGAATTTAAAGGGTGTCCCACATCAAATTGCAACACGGAAAAAACGCTGCAGAAAATTACCCATTGGGTGTTTTTTCTTTAAAATTTGGGTAGAAGTAGTTTAGAGTGTTTTTTGGGTGTACTACACGCTAAGATCAGATTACCGAAAATACGGTTTCAATTTTACCGAAAATTAGGTTTTGGTAGCAAAACCTAAAGTATCGGTATAATTTACCAAAACAAAACGTTTGATTTTACTTAGTTCTTCAGTAAAGTGGATTTACAGATTTTATCGTTATATTTTACCTAAATTTGGTTAAAAATGCTCTCATTGAGTTGCTAGCATTTTCGGTAAAAATTACCGTACAAAAATAAGTAAATATTAATGTTTTTCCCGGTTTTCCTGCAATACCGAAATTTCGGTAATCCATGTTTACCGATAATTTCAGTATGTGCACTTTTGTACGATTTTCGGTATTTTATGCCGAATTTTTGGTTTTCTTGTCTTAGCGTGTAGACAACACAGAGCAATAAGTAAAGAACGGTACAAACCCTAACCAATTTTACTTTCAGCCAAATTTTCTAACACAAGGTAAGCAATTTAATGACCACTCGAAATATACTGTATATCCACGATCTAAGTGAAACGATTTGGACTATAGACACTGTATATAGACCGGACAACGCAAAATCATACAATCTGCCAACCCTGAAAAATGTCATAAATTTGAGCAATTGATCTGGCACCACTTGTATTTGTACAAACTTGAAGTAAACAGCGCAATAGGCTAAAAAAAAGATTCGGTTTCGATGTTGGTAGTTTGTTTTGATTCCGTTTGAAGATATTCATTAAAAAGCATAGTGAAAAGTGCCGTGTAAAAAATGAATTGTTTGGAGCGAAATTGTGGCAATAACTCGCGATGTAAAGTGAATTCTGTGGGTTTCTTCCCCACATTTATTATTCTAAAAGATAATACAAGGCAATACATAATACACCGAAAATACTTACATTTATTGAATATGAAAGTAGAAAATCCCTTATTTGTTCATAATTTGCTTTTGTCAAAACAATACTTGATCACAATACTAGCTCCTTTAAAGTGAATCAAAAGTTGACAGTCCGTTTGGCTGCATTTTTTGACAGGTCGTTTGGCTGCATAAGACAATTGTTGTCCGGTCTATATACAGTGTCTATAATTTGGACAGAGTTCATGGGACTGCATGACTCTATTGCTAACATTTCGCGCAAAGAGGGCTGGCTCTTCGACTCCATTTATTAGGTTTATTCTGTCAATCGAGGGCTCGATTCTAATGCTGTAAGTGTGAATTTGCTTTTGAAAGGAGATTATATTCCCTATAATGCGATGATAAACAAAACACGTCGGCCAAAGCACGATCGCGAAAGTTGTACACGACGATGCTGACGAAGTTTGATTGCGTGGTACAGGACGACTAAGACGACTTAACAGCTTCGGACGGTTTTATACGGCAACCGGACGGGGAAAGGTGGCAGATATTTTCAAGCACATTAAACTGTCAAAGCTCGCGAAGAAATTCTGGTGTGGCATCTGTATCTGTGGTTTGAAGAACAACGTTTACATTTACAACCAGGAAATTTATCTGAGCGAGTGCCTACAAAAACGTCTGCCTTTCCTGAAGCGACAGAATTGTTCCGTTCTATGTTGGCCGGATTTGGCATATTGCCATTACGGAAAAACGGCCATGGAGTGGTATGCTGCCAACAACGTTCAAGTGGTGCCCAAGGACAAGAACCCTCCCAACACGCCAGAGCTCTGCCCAATCGAACAATATTGGGCCATCGTCAAGCGGAACCTTAAGAAGACTCAAAAAGCTGTTGTGAGCGAGAAACAGTTCAAGGCAAACTGGCGTTCTGCGGCGAATAAAGTGGACAAGGAGACCGTACGAAATCTTATGGCAGGTGTTAAACGAAAGAACCAGCAATTCGCATTCGGTAAAAAGGAAGCTTAGCTGAATATTTCTCCTGTATTCCGTACTGAACATGAAAAAGAAGAAGAATTCGACTTATTAATAAAAACTTTGATCGACTCACAAACATTACTGTTTGACCAAATTTTGATCGGAACACCCTTTAGACTGAGTGGAGAAGTCGAATCAAGTGAAGTGCATAGAGCATCCAAGTAATCCACTTAAAACCCCAATCTCGACCGCCCTATCACTAACGGTCAAAATATCCCATTACCGACACCAGAACCCCTATGTTTACCGTTAGTTTGGCCTGAGTTGGTGAAGCTCCCGACCGTCGTACAGGTTGCCAGGTCGTCGTAGGAGTCCTAGTGTCTAAAACTAGTGACGTCTCAAGCCTTGGGTCGAAGGCGTGGCCACTTTATACGCCGTCTCGAGCCGGCGTGGGCGGCATTGTAAACGTGAATCCGCGAGACAGAGTGAGGAAAAAGGTAGGAGATTGGATGTAAGGAAGTGGGAGAAGTCGTTACCTGTCTGCAAATTGGAAATAAAGTGGGTGAATGTTCAGAAAAGTATTCAAGTGATTCCTTGGACGCGGTAGTGAAGCGCGCACGCCGACCCTGAGGCGATTGGAGGAAGGGGGTCTCATTTGTTCTTGGCAGGGATCGCCCCTTTGGTTACAAATCAACCCCACCAAAGCTTGCAAATCTTGAACAAACACCACCTGTTGGGAATCCATTGGGCGTTGCGTATGGCCATCTCGAATGGGTGATAACGGCCACGAAAGTTCACGAGAATGTGCGAATGGCTCGGATCAAGCGGTCTACGACGAAGGACACGTGGTGGTAGTGCTGCAAGGGACTCCGCAAAAATTAGACAAGGTTAGATAGACTGTAAGAAAGTTGGAAAATTACGGAGTGTAGGAGGCAACAATAAGGTTGAAAAAAAAATCGGTAACGGATCACGTGCGACCGTTCCCGGTCCCGCAACTTGCATTCGGTAAGCGTACCGACCCAGGGGCTATAAATACAGAGAATCTCAGAAGTTTTCTTCCTGAAAACAAGTCAAGTTTTAATTCTCAGCAACAATCCGGGATAGTCGTTCAACACCGCAACTCTTGTCCAAGGGTCTGCACAAGATCACTTCAGGACCAAAACGGGTTTGAATTACATTACTTAGTGTGCCCTCAGAGTAGACGCGGCTCGCAATGCGACGCAAAGTTTAACAAGTCACGTGTTGTCCCGCGACCAACCAGGCACATTTGATTTAGTGATGTTTATAGAGATTACGGCGGGGATTGAATCCGGCACTACCGAATGAATTAATGACTCGAAATAAATATAAATAACTTTATTCCTCTACCGTGCCAAGTACAAGTAAGCATATCTTGTTCGTACAATAATAGTGATACGGACGATACGTTAATTACGACGCAGTATCTCGTGCCATGCAGAAGCCAATATTGTTGTTGTAGTAGTGGCACAAGTGTCGATGACAGCTATCGTTGGCAGTGCTGCCAGAATGGCTTCTTGGATATAACAATGCTTAAGGGTAAAAATTGTCATCATAGACAAACATTTCCATCATGGTGAAACCTATGAGGATGTTAACTTATGAGTGTTATGCCTGTTTGTCTGTGATAAAGAGTATATTCGTGGAAACCGGCATACACAAAAATGATCAGCAAAATTCGGCCTCTCATCGGATTATTTAGAAACTTTAAGAAAATGAATATCAACAAATAAGCTTTGATTTGTATCTGTTATTTTACTCGAATTCCTTTCCCATGCAAAATGCTTTTTCTTGATTCCATCCATTACGTGTTAGAGAATAGCTTTTCCCATCTCAGCCAGACTTTCTTTATTTTGTATTCTTATGGCTGGCCCACAATTGATACGTTGCGGATGCGTTTGCGTGAATTTGGCAGTTTTCCCATAGGTTTTCTGTCAAATTTACGTCAACGCATCCGCAACGTATCAATTGTGGGTGACCCTTTACAAAGCGCTGTCTTCATGATTTCCCAATTATTTTTTTCCAATCGGATGAAGTTCCAGTGAATTCGAAACTTTGATGTATCCTAGAGGGTTTAAGATTCATGTGTTTTTGTTCAAAAAGTATATTAATGACCTCGTACGACCAACAATCAATATGCAACTAGCGATTTGAAATTGGTTCACTGTTGTAGAACCCCTTGGTCCGAAGTACACCTTGAAGTCAGCACCTTGCTATACATATTCGGGCTTTTGTTTTGATTTACTGTGTTATGTTGACAGAATATTTGAGATAGTGTTCGTGTGAGTTCATTATTTGGGGCGCATTATTGAGCTTGGGACTGAGCTTGGGACCGATGTGCTAGTACTGACTGAGCCAAGAAAATAATCGTATTTGTATGGGACCTACTGGTCTTAGAGTTAGTCTATGATACGACTCCAACAAGTGCCTAGAATAGTGGCATGTGGTAAGATCAAGCCAATTAAGAGTAGAATTCTTGTGATTCTTTTTGAAGACACTCTTGCTTATACATATTACACCATTTCTCAATTAGGGCCTAGAAATCAAACGTGCATTGTCCGGCAATTGAACCACCCCATTACTACAGTCATTATTACGTTACACGCGAAAATATATTCGACGACCCCTCGTCGCTTTGTTTACATTGTGTCTTGACTGTCAGTGGATGTATGTGTTACTTTATTAATCGAGTGTTATCCGGAAAATTGGATCTCGAGCAGAAACGTACCACACACACAGTACCAAAAAACGGTAGGGTGCGGGACGTCGAGCTACTGTGGTGACACCTGCCTTGGTGGAGAGCATCAAGAGGCGCCTTAAGAGAAATCCTCGAGTGCCACTAAATTGGCGGAGGATCTAACGTATCGGATTGAGGTCTCGGTCGGATTCTGAAAGATAAACTTTAGACCAAGCGCTACAAGATCCAAAAGATTGAAGACGTTTCGGTGAATATCGTGTTTACCGAAGAGAAACTCTTCACTGTACAGCAGTTCGTGAATGAGCAAAACGACAGAGTTTGGTTGCCAGAAATATCACGAACCCATGCCGACGTGCTCACGGTCACCAGGCGACATAAACCAGCAACGGAGATGCTTTGGGCCGGAATCACCCGTTATGGCCAGACTCTACAGGTATGTGTCCCTGAAAGCGTGAAGATCAACCATTATACATATCGGGAGCTAGTTCTACAGAGCGTTGTCATTTTGGTTCTAGGTATTGGGTTTTCCAACAGGACTCGGCGCCGGCTCACAAAGCGAAGAAAAATCAACTCTAGATTGCGAAACATTTTCCAAGGTTCATTTCGAGCTCGGAGTGGACCTTTAACCTATGAACTTTGCTGTCTGGAGTATGCTGGGGGCCAAGTCTGCTCTAAAACACATAAAGGTGTGAAAGTTCTGAGCGAAATCTGGCGGCAGCCTGGGATAAAATACCACAAAATACCAGAGCTTGTACGATGTGTTCCTCGATCGTCTGTGGCGAGTGGTTAAACTCAAGAGTGAACAAGTTGTACTTGATCAGTGAATTCTTAAAAAGTCATTTGTTTTCAAGTGAAGTTTTATGAAATTTGAAGTGAAATTTTAAGTGAAGTTGGATTTAAAATAAAATGTTTTTGTTTTGATCAATTTATCTCTTTGTTTCAATTTAGCACTTCAATTGGCGGAACCTGTAAACAATGTCGATTTCTTTCGGGCCTCATCATATTCTCGTAACTTAAAAGCAGCATCTGATTGAGACATGCCCAGACAACCACAAGTCGTATAACAGTGTTCAAATAGTATCGTATATTCCTATATTTTAAGTCAAAATCGCAATTAACTGTGACCTTTATCGTATAATGTTTAAATTAAATCGTAAAAAGTGCAAAACTTCGACTTATATACGATGTGTCATTTATTCATCGTACTGCTTCACAAACTACATCGGATATACATCGCTAACCTTCTTAAATCGAATTTGTTATTACATATTCAATCGTATACGATATCAAATTGCTGTATTTGTGGATGCACGTAGCGTAGTGTTTGATACTTGGTTTGTAGGTCTTATACCATTGGTTCTGTAGGATAACTTGTACAATTCATGAATAACTTGAAATTTATAGTTCCAAAAGTGACGAAGAGAGCGCTCATTCATTCTCGGGAACATTGAACTTAGATTTTGCGACGAAATATTCCTGTCCGGATAATTGGCGGATATTGGCCATAACGATGCAATTTAGGTTGGAGAACATACGCGTGTAAAACTTCCGGAAACGGGTTTTAACAGCAACAGTTTGCTTCTAATTTCGGTTTGGGACTTTCTGCACTTTTTAGGCATGTATTTCAGACCATTATATGGTTTTCTTGAAAACCAGATCGACACCTCTGATTTTCTAGCGACATTCCGAATCAATATGTCTGGGGCTCAAATGCTGCTACACAGTTTTTGGCCATCTTGGAATCAACCGATCCCTTTCTGCCACCACTTTCATACTTTTTTTTTCACACAGGAATTGCTGTTCCGTAGTCTTGGCCGTACGTACTTCACAAATTGTGATGAAACACTCAACAGTTCTAAAATTTAAAATTGTCAAAAATAGAAGAGCAACGCAATCACAACAACGGGCTGTTTCGAGGCTATTTGATGTACAGGGTGCGGCAGCAAAAATGCGAAATTTTTTAAACAATAACATTGAGTTGTTTTGTGAAAGTTATGACTGATTTCTTCTTACAGTGTATTTGTTTATGTTTACATTCAAGTGCTGCATCAGAACATTGGAATTGTTTTGTTGCGAATTTATGAAAATGTACGCCAAAGAAGTGATTACGAGTATGCTACTCGCCCAGCACACGTTGAAGGAGATTCCCAAGGTTGTCAATAGACTTTTCCCGTAATACAGGCAATGAACTTCCGATAACGTTAGCGTTTATCTTGTTTAAAGAAATTGAGAGCTCCAATTCGTTCCACATTTTATGGTGCATATCACCATGTGGAACAATGTGAGACGATTTGGCAACTCTGTAAAGTGGTGAAATTATTTTCACCACAAAATGCAAAACTTTTTCTGACAACACTGCGGTAATTTTCTTACATACGCAACAAAACATTCGTTCGAATCGGCAGAAAAACACCATTCTTCCGCTACCAACCCTCCACAGAAGAAGCTGTTGAACAATTTGTGAATAGTATTCATTTTATGGGCAAACTTTGTGCAATACTATCTTCATTAAACTGATAAGAAGCGGCCCACAAAGAGTGCTTGCTAGATTAATGGCCATCGCTATCGCTCCAGTTGCACCTGCTTCTTGCTTCTCCCGTTGCAAAAGTTCTTGCTGGTCAAAATGTTATTCTGGATCTCTCGGGATCAAGTTTAGTTGTGAGACGGGAGGACCGGCACCAGATCATTTTTACCAACAAAATTTTCGCTCAATCGGGATAGATAAAAAAGTACAAAATTGCCAAAGGATTGGCGATTGATGTCACGAAAACGGGTGTCAACAACTACGAAATCAATGGAAAACCGTTCGTTGTGCAGGTGATCGACACCGTTACTGACCGAGTGGAATATCCCGCATTGGCCAGCCACTAAAGATGCCACTGCATGAGATTAAAGAGAACAGACATCCAGGCTCGAACATTTTTTTTCCCAATTTACTGTGTAAATTTTTAAAAGCAAACCGTTGAAACTTCAGCGCTGCCTAAACTAGTTCTCTACAAACTAAAGATGGCGCGCAAGTGGCGCCATCAACATACTCTGAAAAAAAAATTCTATCGTTATACCGACAATTAAATCATGGTCAAGATGACTATCGCATATAAAGGTTACAATAACCATGAAAATGGTCGAATTCACCACTTCATGGTATTCTTCACTATGATCATCGTAGCAAGGACTATTCCGACATTATGGCAAATGTTGGATAAACTATTTTTAATGGTCGTTTTGACCACGATCATAGTCGGTTCAAAAGCACTATACTGCAATAGTCATCCTAACCCCCGATAAAGGTAAAATTGACTATCAAATTTGTCTCTGTGTACGTTTTACCAAAACTAACGGAAAAGAGGTGTAATTTACACAAAAAAACAGTTACAGAAATTTACACACGGAAGGCACTCCAGCTTGGATGTATGTTTCCTGTGATTAAGGACATACGGGATCACGTCCCTGTCACTTCGAAGTTTTCTGAGCTCAAAATTCAAGTACTATTAGATAGTTATCCTCAGAGTACAGAGATATGCGGAAATTTAATCCGACCGTTTGGCAACGGTCTTCGTTTTGTTTACAAAGGCTGCCAACACTCTCGCAGAGTAAAATGTTATAGCTTTGTGCGTGACTCCATCGTTGTTAGCTCCCATTGTTGTTTACATTCATAACATACAAGAGATTTATTATGAGTATTTATAAAATTATCAACTACGAAGTGTACACCGTGTCCAATATATTCTCATACACTTTTTCCTTGTTTTGGCGTCGTGCAACTACTCAACATGCTTCACGTATGTGTTGGTGTAGTTTTGCACTATGTTTATACAAACGCTTTTAGGTTATGTCCGATTGTTGTCATTCGTTTATTTACCAGCGATGAAGGAGTGGCGATAAAAAAGTTTCTGAAAGGTGAGCGCCCGTGCGATGGTTTGGGGAGGAATTTGCAAGCGAGGCAAATTACCACTGGTTTTCATCGAAAAAGGCGTTAAAGTGAATACCGTATATTTTGAAACGGAAGTTTTGGAGAAACTTGTCAAGCCATATGTACAACAGGTGTTTGGAGATGATCACTATGTGTTTCAACAGGACGGAGCCCCATCGCATACTGCAAATCATCTCGTTCAGGGTTGGTGCAGAGAAAATTTGACTGACTTTTTGGACAAGAATGAATGGCCTCCCAGTTCACTAGATATGAATTCCTTGGATTATTTCGTATGGTCATACATGCTGGCGAAGGTGAATGACCACAGGGCGTCTAATATGAACCAATTCAAAACCGTAATCAAACGGATTTGGGACGAAATGCCGATGGAAGTCGTGCGTGCCGCCTGTGACGGTTTCGAAAAACGCTGGTCAAGAAGGTTAAAGGCAGTGTTCTTCCAAAACATATGCCGTAGTTGATCAGTATTATATTGCAATATGATAAGTAAAATTATCAATAAAATCTGGATTATCGATTTGAATTAAATAAAGTTTTATTTTGTAAGAGAATATATTGGACACGGTGTAGTCATTTAACAGGGGTTGAAAAATGTCCTAGCTTCCGACTTTGTCTTGAGGATGTTTGATACTAATAAAGGAATTTGAATTCGAAAATGTTGATACTATTGCTTAAAGTTATCAAATACTATCGGGTTTCAAAGAAATACCTTACATTTTCCCATTTTTTCCTGCCACACCCTGTATTGTTAGTTTCAACGCAAAACTTCAAAGAAAATTTACATTTTCATATAGACTAGTTAGAAATTTAGTAAAATCGTATGACAAAACATCTCAGGACTGTTGGTTTGAGAATGACATGAGAGGTCACGATAATTCGTTTCTTTTCGTGATAGTCAAGGGCTGCCCACAATTGATACCATTTTGTTTCGTTGATATCGACAGAAAACCTATGGAAAAACTGTCTAAATCACTCAAACGCATCTGCAACGTATCAATTGTAGGCCAACCTTGAGATAGCCTACTTTTTATTTACCGTCTGACGACCGCGAGATTTATCAGCTTTGCCTTAAGCCATCTTAAGTGCTATCCATTTTAAGTGCACTAAAAATAAAAGAAACACACGAATTCGGCCGTGTATAAGCTTTTCATTCCACTGAACAATGTTAAGCTGACCTTTGAACAAGTTATGTAAAACGGAGAATACAGTACAAACTGCCTAGTTAATTACCTGCTCCAAACAACTCCACTGGAAGGCCTTCTGTTTATGCCTGCCAAAAACAAAATCAATATTTTCCGACCTACTGCAACTGCAATCTCGAATTAAAACCATTCCCCTTGTTTCCCAACATCTGTGCACCCCCGTATACTTACGTAGTAATCCGGCAGATCCAGATTGATATCGGTGGCGAACTTTTTTCCAAGCACCCGGAACTCCCGCTCCTGGGCACGAGCCTGATCGAACAACTTGACCACCTCGTGATGCTGTTTCGGTAGCCATTTTGAGGTGTTCATCTTTCCGGTTCCGGCCAACGCGACCTTGCCTCTCTCTGCCACTCCAGACCGGGATCAAACGAATATTCCCCTTTTTTTCGACGCCGAATGTAGGTCACTTTCACTTTTACACCGACAATGGAAGAAACGGGAATGGCGCGAACGGGAGCAGTGCGCGTCCTTTCGGATTCATCCTTCTTCAAAACCTGGCGTAGAACTGCGAAGTAGAACGGTCGATGATGGGCTGGCTACCACACTAGACCGGAGCTAACCTTGAACAACCGACCGACCGCGCCATGGCAATACGGGCGATTAATCGATTTATGCCCCGCTGGAATTGGCGAATATTTGGTTCCCATGGCGACGGCATTGTTCCGAGGACAGGGTGATGATATCGCGCGCAAGAGCGACCACATGCATGGGCAAAGCAATCCGGAAAGAACAGTGAGGTTAGGTTGACGTGTTTGACAGCGAGAGGTTCAAGTCAAGGCCCGAATCCCGGCCCTGTGAGAGGGTAATTTTTTTTTCTTTCTTTCTTTTTTCCTCGAAACAATCAAGGTAGGTTCAAGTTTTCATCACTTATGGTTATATTTGACAGTTTTTTTTTGTTTGTTTTGCATTCTCATCCGATATAACTAGTTATTGTTAAGTGTTTATATTTATATTTTTTTTCATTTCCCATTTGTCAGTTGATCGAATGAATCTCAGTTTTCTTAATTGTTTGAATAAATAAAACTTCTAAAAAGATGGTTGTTAAGTCTACTAAAAAAAAAATCCTATAACTTAGTGGCTACGAAATTCAATTTCATTCATGCTTGACAAACACAATAGGTTTCCTCTTCCACGTTCTTCTTTGTTTTGTTTTTCTTTTTCGTCAGTGATTTGACGCATTGAAATCATCTCGTATTCTGATTATGCTTTTTTGTATTGAAATAGAAGTTGAAAGCAGTATTTATACAGTAAAGGTTACAGATGTGGTCAGGGAAAAATTGAACTACCAATAGGATGAGTTTCTTTATTTATTTAAATAGATAAGGAGGTTGGCAAAAAACAGGAAAATATTCAACAATTGAAAAGCTCGACTTATGTTACTCGCACCAATTAAGCAAAGGTGAATAAGGGGAATTTGTTCCGATAGAATCTTCATTTATAAATATAGGGCATTGTTTGTTTGCTTTCCGTTATAAATAGTTTGAATGTACTTTTCCGTGTGAACAGTTGCCTTAAAGGAAAAACTTAGCATTTATAAACTAGTTTAAAACTTAACAAGTTCCGCTGCACTCTCCGCCGCATGTCATCCGATTGAATTTGTCAAACAATTAGAAGAAGCATAAATAATTAAATTTGCAGATGTGTGGGGTTTTAAGAGATTGGTCTTCGATTGGGAAGAGGAGAGCTTGGCTTGGTTTCGGTTAAATAGGCTCTCGTGAGTCATTTTTTTGTTGTTGTTTGTTTTGTTTTTCTCGTTTCACTAAATTGAAGTAATTTTCTGTGGTTTTGTTAGCACGAATTGGACTAGATTAGGGTTACGAATTAAATAACTAGATATGCGCTTGTTGTTGTTGTTGTTGTTATTCTGAATCATAATAGGTTCGTCAAACAACTTTGAAGGTTATACATAAGTTAATATAATGGTGTGTTGTTCAATTCTGTTTCACAATGTTTTTTTTTGTTTTTGAAAGATCCGTAGTTTGTATTGAGTATTATCTGCTTTTCTTGGTTTGACAGCTAGTTTGGTTTCAACATCAATGTGGGTTCCCTATTGTAGCTATCAGTTAGATTGGTGTGAATTTCTCTTCCAGAGGGTATCTGTTTTGCTCAATGTTTGTTGGTTGGTTTTTAGAAAATTGGTTGTTTCTTAGAAAAAAATTCCTTACTCGCTAGGCATATATATTACGCGTCAATCTGTCTGTCAACAGATATCGATTTTTTTGGTTTTCTACATTGTTTGTTTTTTTTTATTCTGCCATTAAAATACATTCAATATCAGCTCTTCCTAGTACGTTTACACTGCCATCTATCGGGAAATGGTTTTGATTATAAAACTAATCGTTTTGTTTCTTCGTCTAGTAGGGTATTAGAATTAAGTTTCCTTGTTTTCTTTTGTCATTAAATATTCTATGATACATAATTCATTCAGTGTTCACTTAAAAAAAAAGTCATGGCTTGTTATGTCTGTCAGTTAATAAAAAAAAAACACCTCAACTGCCATCTTTGGGCCATTCTACCAAGTTCGTTCTTTCGCGCAACTGTGATAGAAAACCAAAGATGGCGGCTGCGATTTTGACGCACATATAGACAGACAGTCCGAAATGGTTTGCTTACATACGGCTTTGTTTTTCACGATGATGAGGGACAAAATCTGATTCATTATTATTATTGTGTGGTTTCCGGACGCGCCGCACGTTTAGTTTACTTCCTTTTCTTTTTGTTACGGCGCTTGCGCAGGTAGCGCTCTCGCCAGCTTATCCGAAGACTGCGAACGTCGTCATCGCTATCGCTTTCGTCACTTCCGTCGCTAATTTCGGGGTGAGAATGGTAGGAAACAAAGGCGCAGATAACAAAAAAAACTATATAGTAACAATTAAGATGCCGCAAATTCCTGTTAATATGTTTTGCTTTTTTGAGTAGTCGCTTGCCTGATAAGTTTTGTTTGGGTTTGTTTACATTGTTGTTTCTATGCGATAGGTGATCGATTGACGTTACATTGCATTCGTAAGCTAGTATGATTGGCGCTGCGGATTAGTTTTGTGATGAATTTGAGCGTTTGATTTTCGTTTGATGATTCGGGCGTTTGCTGCTTGGTGGCGTTCACAACATTCGGTTCATGCTCGTATCGAAAGGACGGATTACTACGTATCTTTCCCTAGCGACATCTGTGGCCCTATTTAAGCAGTGTTTGTTGTTATTGTTTTTGCGTTGAGGTTCAATCGTGAATTGCTATGCGTCTGTTGATCGTGGCGAACTTGAGGCTGGAATTTCTGCTGGAAGCAGCGAGGAGATCAAGCAGGGTTTGGATATTTGGCTGGGGAAAGCTTGGCTATTACCACCGACAAACCGACATGAAACTCAATCTTCACTATTGATCAAGCATCCATAACGACCGATTCAAATGTGCAGCAATCCCAACTGTCAAAACCTATAGGATCATTTTACCTAGATCAAATAAATGTGTCCAGAATAGCTCCGACATGAACCTTCCTACCAAGTTCCCAAGAGTGTTCGTGGCTTCAATAAACGTTCTCAGCGAACACGAAGATAGATGTCAGTAATATGATTTGAACAGAAATATCAAGACATATTCTATTCATGTCATTCATGTCGGTTTGTCGGTGATATTACTGTGAGTTGAACACATTCAAATTGCACGGGATGGCTGTTTCATACTTGTCGAAAAGGTTCATCCCAAGCGATATTCTTGACACGAACATCTGAAGGGTTTGGCATTTTAAAATCAGATGCACTATAATTTAAGTGACTACACAGGAAAAAATAATGAATAATAGATGCGTAAATTATACCCACAGGAAGCGTAAACACATAAAATATCCTATGAATTTAAGCCACGTCTACACACTTAGAAATTATGAATTTTACACGAGACGTAATTCATGTTTGTAACAAATCTAGGAACGTAAAGAAAGATTTCGTGTAAAATTATGTCCCCCTAAACTTACACCCACTCAATTCGACGAAAGATGTGTTTGATTGAATTTATTTTCTCATCTCTTTCGACTCATTCTTGTGTGCTAAAGGACGCTTACATGACATTTTTATAGTGTGTAGCATTCCATATATGCGCATTCGATAACGCAAAGAAAGTTGCACGTTTTCCGTTGTAAATTCTATTACGAGTAGGATCCTAGCATATGCACCGTAACTTCAGTACTTTGAAATTTCATTGACGAAATGAAGTAATGTATTACGGCCATTCAAGTTTGAATGCCTTCATGCAGTCGTCGTAACCAAATTCCATAACCGTCAATTTATAAAGCAAATCTGCTGCAAAGGTAACAATAAGCGAACTAAAGCAAGTGTAAGCTAAATCTGTGTACAGTTTTTGTTGCCACTATGTGGCATCTAAGGGCATCTTCAGCGGTGATCTATTTTTGGAACAACTATATACTTGATTTGCATCAGGAAAACTTGAATAGAACCAGCTAAAATAGACCAACATTGCCTTCCCAGCACCGGTGTTGCACTTCTTGTAGTTAAAACCACCAACACCTGTCATCCTGTCAATTATTCAACAACAGAGATCAGAATATTTTTTTCAGCGATCGCAGGTTTTTCACAAACGTTTTGCCATGGATTGGTTTGACCCAATATTTTTTACTACCAGTAGTGCATCGTTAGCAGACGAAGAGGAATTCGTATGGCTGAAAGTGAATGTATGTGAATGCTTGCATTTAATCTAAACGATATTAGATAATGCGGATTTGTAATTTGGCAGGGGATAAACCAGAGTTAAAACGGAGAGGATTACGTCCTTGAAGACACCAGAAATTCATAATTCAGAAAACGTCCCAGAAATTTTAAGATTTTTAGAGCATTCTCAAAAATTTGGGGAACATTCCAAGGATTTTTCATAAGTTAAGGGAGCTTCCTAGAAATTCAGGGATCTTTCCAGGAGCTCGAGAAACTTTCCAATAGTTCAGAGAACATCCCAGAAGCTCAGGGTACTTATGTTTTAAGAAGAACTTAAGCTGCTTAGTACTCGATAATTTTTCGTACCGAACCAAAACGAGAATCAGAATATCAACTTCACCAACTATATCAACACCAACTTATTTAAAAAAAAAAAAAGCAAATCGACCAACTTCCCAGATTTTTTTTTCAATTTCTCGTAAATTATAAAAATATTTGTGATATTCTGCTTTTTATCATTAAAGATGTACCGACTATAAGTCCAAATAACTTCTGGGAAGCTTAAAGTTCCGGTTATTTTCAGAAAATTGTTTCTGTACTATTCCAACTGGGTTATCAGCAAACTTTTTGGATGTTCAAACAAGTTTCCAGAAACGTTGAGAATTTTCGGCAATTGAATGGATTTCTCTGAAGTTCCGCCACTTCTCTTCTCACAAGAGAGTGAGAAAACTTCATGATTATCTTGAACCTTTAAAAAAGTTTATTCAACTTCCGAGAAGCCCAATCAACTTCTGTGAAGTTTATAGTAATGAAGTTCTAAAGTTCACAGAAATTCAGAAAATAATTTTTAAAGAGTTCGTACAGTTTCTAGAAGCTTATATAAACTCTGATCAATGCACGAACTAGTAAGCGTTTTTCGGAAAATGTAGTGGCTGTAAAAAAAACTAAGAGGACCATTCGTTATTCAGGAATGAAACGAAAAGCAATTCGCTAGCGCCGGGAGCAACTTGAGGTAATCAAAAGCATCCGAGGTGAGCAACACTGCATTCTGTCCGGCACCAGCATCATCCGTACCAAACACGGCCACTTTTCGGCTCAAAAGCTACTCGTTAATTGGTATTATCGGGCAGCGTGTAGTGTTTTGGAACGGTTGTTTTCTTGTTCCAAATTGCCCCAGGAATAGATCAGATTTAAAATGCTGCAAAATTGATCCGGTATAAAACAAAATTTACCACACCGGTGCAGCGACGTTTCTGCATTTGGTCTAAAAAAATAAATCCCATCCACCATTTGGACCACCGTTGAAGATGCCCTAATTGCACGTCAAAACATCGTGTCAATAATGATTAGGCACCTCGACTAAGTGAACAACCCGGAGTTAGTGAACAAGCACTTCCTAGCTATTTGAAAATTTACACAATTTTATCAATTAATTTTGTTCTTGCTTAAACTTCTGTCTGTGATGCTATAATTGATGGCTCAGGAGTCTCAGCTCAGCATAATTCAACATTACTGTTGGAGTAATCTACACTCTCGCTTCACTTTACTCAATTTTTGAGTACAATTGTATGCTATCTCTTTTTCTCTCACGGAAATGTTACTCAATTTTCGTTAAAAAGTGGATCAACTCAATTTTTGAGTAGATCCACTTTTCGAAAATTGAGTAACATTTCCATGAGAGAAAAAGAGATAGCATACAATTCTACTCAAAAATTGAGTAAAGTGACGCGAGAGTGTAGTACTCATTGACAGCATGCCGCTAGAGTTTTGTTGACAATTGTCATTTTGTATTGGCAAAACATTCGAAACCTTCTGATTACGATTGCTCTTCACTGCCTGGCAGAAAAGTTTCATTTTATAGTAAAACTCTTGTTTTACTATGACAAAGAGGTAAGAGTTGCATTAAATGATTGTAATTTTAGAACAGATCTAAACTGAGCTAAAATCAACAATCAATATGCAACTAGCGATTTGAAGTTGGTTCACTGTTGTAGAACCCCTAGGTCCAAAGTACACCTTGCAGTCTGCACCTTGCAATAATTGTTGCGCTTTTTTGTACCTATCGGTACTAGTATTTTTGGATTTGTTTTGATAAGCTATGTTATTTTGACAGAATATTTGAGGGTGTGTTGGTGCGAGTTACGTTTTTTACGGGGCAAATCATTAAGCTTGGGTCCGAGCATGGGACCGGTGTGCTTCTTGAGCCAAGAAATATTTTCATTTCTTCAGGACTATCTACCCGCTGCTGAAATGCCTAAAGACAATCTTGGAATGAAACTTCAAATACAACTTGAACAAATGAACCACATCAAGACTGTGTTCCAAACTTCCCGTGGATCACTGCGGAGAAAGACCACGACCAAAATCTAGTGTGATAGAGCTTACAAAGTCAGAAGTCTGTTTATCGAACGAGATGAGTTTTCAGACGCATAACAGATGCTTATCATGAACTCCACAACATCCTTAAGTCTGGTAAACTTCACCCCCGTACTAAGTGCACCATGTATGAGACGCTGATAAGACCGACAGTTCTATACGTACACGAAACGTGGACAATGCTCGAGTAGAACCTGCAACACTTGGAGTTATCGAACGACGTGTGCTAGGACCATCTTTACTGTTTATGTGGAAACGGTGTATGGAGAAGAATGAACCACGAGCTGGTACAACTCCATGGGGAACCCAGTATCCATAAAGTCGTTAAAGCTGGAAGGGCACAATGGGTGGATGGCACGTTGTGAAGAAGCCAGTCAACAATCTTGCAAAAAAATGATGTTTGCCTTGAATCCGGTGGACACAAGACGCTGGGAAGCACAGCGAGGTAGGTGGTTAAACCAAGTGGAGCAAGACCTAGAAGGTGTAGGACGCTCGAAAAACTGGAGACAAGCAGACCTAAGCTGAGTTTCTTGGCGAATTATTGTGGCGCAGCTGCGATTCTGAAGAGACATTGACAAGTACCCGTTTACCCGAAAAGTGCCTGACCTCACACATAGATGTCGCTTGTTTTTAAATTCTGCTCATTTTCATTTAGTACCAACCTCTAAAAGACATGACACCTGTCTTTTGAAGGTTTTTTTTATAACATTCTGTTCATTAGTTTGTGAGTTGTTGCGCTAAAAGTGGCGCTACTTTTGTAATTTTTTAAGCAATGGATAAAAAACCATTTTGTATTTAAATTTTACTCTGCTTCTCAAAGGGGAAGAAATCCATTCAAGCGAAACAATGGCTTGAAAAGTGTTATGTGAATTTTGTTCTGTCAGAATCAACAACAAAACGTTGGTTTGTTAATTCAAACACGGCCGTTTTAAGCCCGCATTTTCCTTGTTAGGCTCCGAACAATAAATGAAAACATTAAAACTCCAAATCCTACTATTTTGATTGCAGGATAACCTTGTTTTGACTGTAAGTGATATGTTCGTATTACTTTTGATAAGTCAGAATGAGTCTTGAAGTGAAAGCTCATTTGCTTGTATAATCAAGCAAGGGTTGCTATGAATATAGATTTGGATACAAAAGATTGCTGTGATGGAAGATTACCCTTTTAAGGTTTCATGATCCAATAGGACTTGAACAAGGCAGGAAGCAGAGCTGGAAAATCTCAGGGTCGTTATGCGACATTGGAAAAACTGACCATCTCACTATCACGAGAAGCGCCATCAATAAATGGGCTTGTAATTGCGATGATCAAAACACAATCTCGTTCTTTCATAATGAATTTATGAAATTTTAGAAAAATCTCTGTCATTGTTTCATCACTCGATGACATTTTCAAAAGAAGTCTTTCTACGACTGGTGAAGCCGGTTTGGTTGGTTCTTCTATTTCAACAGGATTTGATTCCAGTTCTTTTTGATTTCGTCTTCCGAGAATCCATCCGGGTTGTCCGCAGCTTCAATAGTAACGTCGTATTGGTTGACGTTTCCAAAAGCCACTCTTCAAAGTGCATCGAAAAAGCTTTGCTTTGCTGAAGAAACATTTTTTACCTATTTCGTAACCTTGGTTACCAGTTTTTCCGCTTTTGGAGCGATCCTGCGCCATATCGCGTTGTTTCAAACTGACCAACTGAATCACTATTTTGCATAAATTTAGTGTAACTTATTTGCTGCAGTGCAAAACACCAGTGATTATTGGGTCAGCTGTAGAAGTCGAGTTGAACAACTCAACTCGACACTTGTCACTGTCGAGTTGAGAATGAGTCTAGAAAGAGCCGACTGAATCTAATCGAGTCGGCAACCAAACTCGACTGCTACTGCAGTGTTGAAATTTTGCATGCATAGTTCATGACTTTTATCAATTTAGCTGTCATTTTTGACAGTCGAAGAAAAGTATTGATGTTTTTCACTCTTGTTTTGTGAATTAAACTTTTGTTTTTCCAATGTTGTTCCAAAGTTGCTATTTGAATTTTTTTTCCGAGGAATTTATTATTAACTATGCGGACAAGTATCGATTTTTATTTTAAAGATGATACGGAAGACGAGTTATTATCGATTTATCACCAACTAATTTATTTCCAGCAATATTCCTTTATGCTTGAAACATTCTAAGGTTGCTGTATAGATATGCAGTGATCGACCTCACTTCAACGATTTTAGCTCGAAGTTCGCTAACCTTCTGGTAGAGCATTCAAACTTTTTCCTTAGCTTTTAAAAGACTTAAAAGGAAATTTTTCATAATCAAGGATTTATTTTAATATTTGGAGGATTGTTTGAACTTCTCGAAACCTTTAAATTGATAAACTTCTTGTGTACTCTCTGATAAGCTTCAGGAAAATTTTCGTACCGATAAAAAATTTCAAACGAGGTTCGATGTTAACCAAAGAATTGTAATTTGTGTTTGTGTTTACCATACTTTAACACGGTTTTGTCATTGTGCCTTCCTTGATGGAAATCATCAGATAGAGATCAGCAAAGGTCTAATTGTCTTTCGACAGTCTACAGTGAGCTTGCGAACCCTATTTTTAACAAACCACCAGACGGAAATCCTAATGTGTATTGCATTCTGTCCATTTCCTGTAATAAGAGCGTTTCGTTGGAAGGAGATTCTCTATCCTTTCCGTGGGTTTCGTGTAAGTGCTTCTGCTTCCGGGTCCACACCACCGTTTTTGACCCTTCATACAATGGAATAGTGAGGATTACATGTATGTACCGTTTGATCTTGCCATTAGAAGGAACTGTACGCCATCGCAAAGCCTGCGGTGGTGGTGGCTTCCCATCACATCATCATACTTTAATTTGGTTTTGTTATGGTCATATGGATGATATGTCTATCGACTGCTTTATCGGTTCGACTCTCAAATTTCAGGGAAGCTCTCTCCTGATCTTCTGAAAAACTCTTTGCTAAGATTTTGGAAAGTTTCATCATGAACTTCTTGGCAGTTCCTCCTGTTTTTCATGCAAACATTCCAGAAACATTTGGTGAGTTTTTCTCTGAACGTAATTACTTTTAATTCCCATCCTGCACTGTGTGAAAAATTGTTCAAAACATTGGTAAAGTTCTCTCCAGAGTTTTTTTTTTTGGAAATCTTCATAAATGTTTTGGACTTCTGAGAATGACTCTTCTGAACTTAAGGGATGTTTACTTATGAACTTTGGGGAAGTTTGTTCCTGAATTTATGAGAAGTTTTTTCCTTCTCTGGTATATTTTTTTTATGAAATGGCGGGTGTTGGCCAGATTTGGATTGTTCAGATATAATCCTAAATAGGTATTTTTCATTCATCTAGTAACCTAACGTCGATATCAAGGATACCAAGAAGCTTGGAGCAATTGATGTGCCCCTGCAGGGAGTCACCGATGAAACACGCCTTGCTTCCAAGTTGTTCTATCGACTGTTTCATCGGTTCGACTCTTGAATTTCAGGGAAGCTCTCGCCTGATCTTCTGAAAAACTCTTTGCTAAGATTTTGGAAAGTTTCATCATGAACTTCTTGGCAGTTCCTCCTGTTTTTCTTGGAAATTCACATCTAACAACCCAACTTAACCTTCCAGAAACGTTTGGTAAGTTTTTCTCTGAACTTGATTACTTCTAACAAGTCCCATCCAACAATGTGTGGAAAATTTGTTCAAAATTTTGATAAAGTTCAATCCAGATTTTTTTGAAACATCTACTTAATTTTTTTGGATTTCTGAGAATTCTTTTTCTGAACTTAAGAGAAGTTTACTTATGAACTTTGAGGAAGTTTGTTCCTGAATTCCTGAAAGAAATTTTTTCCCTCTTTGGTAAGTTTTTTCTTGAATTTAGGGGAAGTTTTATCCTGAGCTTATCCTTTCTTAAAAGTCCCATTTGAACTCCAAGGGAAATTGTATTGAAACTTTGAGAAAGTCCACTCCAGAATTCCTAGGAAAATACCCTTAAGTTTGTTGGAAGTAAGGTTGCGGCTTATCATTTTTGACTTATCCATATTCATTTGCCGATAGCTCTTCTCAGAAGCTCAATTTCAAAATATAATGTATGATGAACTTATGGTGCTTGAGTAGATCTACAACTTGGTCTAACAATACATAGCTGTATCTTTTATATCTGAGGAATAAGAGCGTATATTCGCAGTGATCTTCGCGATGATATTCGCGGTGAAGATCACGCGATTATATCGTGAAGATCACTATGGCTACGCTCTTGTCGATAAATATAGGAGTTAGAACAATGTACTGTTAACAAGTTGCTACTCATGCGCTACAAGTTCATCGTACATCTATTATCAGTCGACCCTCTGAAAGGAGCTAGTTGGCAAAATGAATATGCCTGAGTCAAAAATGATAAGCCGCAACCCTGGTTGGAAGTATCTTCCGGAACTTTTGAGAAGTCCTCGTCTGAAGTTTGTGAATTTTTCTCCTTAACTTCGGGGAAATTTGTTCCTGTACTTCTTAGAAATTCTTGCTCAAACGTCTAAAAAGTCCCCCAATGCTTCTGGAAAGTTTCTTTCTGTTCATTGGAGAGGTTTCTTCTAGAACTTCGATACAATGAAATTCGATGAAATTGTCTCTTCTAAATTTCGAAAAGCTCTCTAGCACTTCTGGGAAGTTCCAACTTAACTTTGGAAGGTTCGTCCGGAATTTCTGGGAAGTCTTTCGGAGCTTCAGAGAAGTTCTCTCTGAACTTCTAAGACGCTGAGACCTGAGCTGTGAAAGTTCCCCAGAATTTTAGAGAAATTATTGGCAGTGCTCCTCCTGGTTAGGTTTGTTCCTGAAATTCGGGAAGCTTTTCATGAGCTTCTGGAAGTTCCATCTCGAATTTCTGGGAAGAACTCCAGAACATCTGGAAAAGCCTGAAAGTTCTATGGGTCCTCTTCCCAAAACTTCTTCAGAAGCTCTGAGAAGTCTGAGGAAAGTTCTCTACCTGAACTTCTAGAGTATGAACTTGGATTTCGGAGATGTTTGGTCCTGAATTTTTTTGAATACTCCTGCTTAAACTACTAAGAAGTGCTTCTTATACTTCGGAGAAGTTTCTGCCTGGCTTTCGGAGAATTTCTTTTTTCGATTAATTTACTTCCTGAACTTCTAGAAAGTACACACTCAGATTTTTTTACAGAAATCTTTAAAACTTTACCGAACTCTCAACTTTCGGTGAAATTTTACAGTTATCTGTAAAAAGAAATTGCTGGATTTCGGTTAAATTTTACCGAAATTCGTTCAATGGGACTACCAAATGTTCAGCTGTTGAGAATTCGGTAACATTTTACAGATTTCTGTTTAAAAAAAAACTGAGTGTGTATCTTCCTAAAACTCTGGGAAATCTGCGTATGAACTTTCTAGGGTGTGCCCTGAATTTTGGGTGGCCTTATTTTTATACTTCTAGGAATCGAGCAATAATTTTATATCACTTAACTCGAGGGTAAACTTTCAAATGTCTAGAGTAAATGTACTAAAATGATGCATTTAGAAGCACTGTAGAACAAAATCAGAGTTCTAAGATGAATTTCAAAAGCTCATTATTCTACCGATGTTAACATTTTCATAAATAAATAAATTTACTTTTAGTTATCCGACCCAAGGCGGCCCTCATGAGATCGATTCTGGCTACCTGCAATTTCTGCTTAACATTAGCTTTGCTGGCTCCTTAACACAACAAAGCCTCTGGCGATGTCTACCCCTTTATTAAAATGAGTTGGATGACCGTAACAGTCAGAACTGAAGTGTTAATTTGGCTCTCTTCTCAGAAGTAAATTGGTTGTTCTGCTAATTCAGCTGTAAAATAATGGTTTAGCATATTTCTTACCTTCCTCAGCCAATAACCACAAAACGATGAAAAACTCGTCCCAAAACAAACTCTTAGTAGACAAAAAGTGACAGATCAGGCACTAGTTTTCGAGCGGTCGATTGAGTCGACTAACTCGACAAAGTTTTGTTGATCTCGACAATTGTAATAGCAAAATAGACCTGTCGAGCAAAGTGAAGGTCGACTCGACTTCTATAATTGGCCCCTATAATTTGGACACGCGGCTTTTTTTGTGCGGTTTGTCAGAATTTTCCCTCCTAAAATTTGTAAAGGCGTTTGCTTGCCAGCCATGACAGCGGTTATTTGTAGTTCTAATCTAATTCCAGAATCTAATACAAACGCAACCCGTTTTTTATTTTGTCAATATCGATCGCTTGCAGACGTCAAACCGGCCAGGGCTTCAGCTACGATGGCCATGAATCGCAAAAATGAATTCTTCGTAAAATGAATTGGATTCAGATGAATAGATTTTGAACTACAATAGAATTTTGCAAGACGAAGTCACTAGTGAACTAGTGGTTCTGTCCTGATGAATGGAATTCCAGTTTTGACAGGTATTCGTGGTTTGTTTATTTTCGAATTCAAACAGATGAAATAAATAAACCACGGCTCCCGTCAAAAGAATCCATCCGATTGATTTACGAGGTTATGTTAGATTGGTGTAGAACTCAATACAGTTTGTGGAATCTACAGGGGAGGAAGGATGCGTGGACATACCGTACCATACGCTCCATTATTTATATATGAAAATTAATACGAACAGGTAATGAAACGATCTCACACCTAAGTAGCATCATACTTCATACATGTTCGACGTGAACTAGAAGCGGATGTTTATTTCGGCTGCACAATCCGAGTTTTCATGCTTGCTGTTCTGTTCGTGAGTTCAAGAAGCTTAAAAGTTCGGCTATGCAAGAATAAGAAAAGGTTCCGTAAATAACACAACCAGCTATTCTTTGTAACTGACCGTTTGTACGATTCTCTGAAAAGAACACAATTTCTTTGCACGCGGAGGTTGGATTTTAACGTAAGCGACAGGTAGATATCAACTTCGAGATGGGCATTCACACTGGTAACGGTATCACTCGCGATGGACACAAAGCGATTCGGTGTTTCTGCGGCTTTCGGGAGATTGGTCGGTGTCGGCGCAGAACAATACGGATCGTGAGCTATCTCCCGCTAAGCCAGTTCTTTCCATCTATACGTTTCCAACGAATGATCCTCTTGTCCTTTTCGTCTTGAATCAAACGGAATCCGGGCCAGACTAACCATCGTCTCCTTAAATTGATATTTTTGCCATGATTGTGGCCATTTGTAAGCCATTGTTCCACTGGTACTCCTGTCTAAACCGCATATGGCTCCATAAAAAATAAATAAGGTTAACAACCCTACAGGTGTTACTCTGCGCTCAAATGAACTGTCAGTAGTTCAGTTGTCTAAATGTCGGGCATCCAACTGGGAATTTTATTACCTGCATCATTTTTGAAAATCCATTGAAACATCTTAATACAGAAACACTTCCCATGCAGTTCTACTTCAGTTTGTGTTGTTTTACGTCATTTAGAGCCTTGTCTCCCGCCACTACCCTTTCGATCCACTCTTGCATCCAATCGCCTCTCAGTTCGCACGATTTTGTTCACCGAAAATCCCCTCCCTCTCATCGAAAATTTCCACCACCTCTACTTGCCTATCTATATATCCGCTATCTAAAAATTGAACATAATACTCGATCAGCATTAGTCAGTTTGTTTCGTATAGTTCTAACACAATTTGAGCCTGCGAAGAAAAAAAGATAAATGTCTACCATTTTCAAAAGTTGCTTTTTAAAACATCACCCTACTATCCGCCCACTTTTCACGTGCATCTGCATCAGCAAATCCGTGGCCAGTCGTGAACGATTTGTAATCTGCTACTGTTTACATTAGTGTTACATTTTGTTTTCCGGTTATGTTGTAATCCTTTCATAAGCATTTTGTTTTTTTTTTTTTTCAAATTCCTCCAGTCGCTGAGGGTTCCCTATCGTTCAGTTAAGTCTCTTTTTCTGTTTGTTTGTATGTTTTTTTTTTCTTCTTTAAATGTATAAATGGTTTGTTCCTAGTACCACACATACACTGATGATAAATGATGCTAATTTGCCATTGAGTTGAGTAAAATAATGTGGTTTGCTTAGAAGCGGGGATTGCGGTTTTTGTTGTTTTTTTTTTGAGATTCTAAATGTTTGTTTGTGTGTTAGATTGAGATACTATTGTTTTTTGGAATTGTGGTAACTAATGTCATGCCTCTACTTAGGTGTTAAAAATACAGACCAAAATGGTCGAGTCGAAAAATCAATAATCCTAACGTATTTGCAAACCAAAAAATGATCCACATTTTCTTTTTTTTTCGTTATTCAGGGTTATCATGTCCTTCTTTCATTCTTATCAAGTTATGTAAGAGTTTTAAACATTCTCAAATCCACATTTTATGACACCGAGAATTCCATGTTTTGCTTGTGTTTGTGATTATGGTTGTGTGTTGAAAAATACTTTGAAATTTCTTTCTTTGTTATCCTAAAAAAAAATATCCTACAATCATACTCGCCCAGCACTATCAACTACGAAAATTCATTGTTCTGTTCATTTTCACTCAGATTCATTTCAACGCTCTCTTCCTAGTAGAAGCATTAGTGGTAGTAAATAGCACTAGCAATAAGTTGCGGTAGTAGTTGTAGTAATAGTAGTAGTAATAGTAGTAGCACGATTGATGATAACGGTGACGATGATAATGATGCTCTGATGGTGACTAAACATGACAAAAGATCGATGACGAAAATCCATCCGATCCAAAATCGCATTCATCCGTCCACGATTTGCCACTTCTTCCAAATTTTAAATCACTGTGTGTGTGTGTTTTTCGATTCTTTCTTTCTACTTTCTTCGCTCGGCTTTGAGTAGTTCTTGGCATATGTGTGTGTGTTTGTGTATTTGTGTGTGTTGCAGTGATTTCTCAATCGATGTTGTGAGTTGGGAGAGTGATAAGAGGACAGAATGAGCGCGTGATCTTGCGTTTAGAACTGGTTCAGCTCGTCCAAAATCTCCTGCTCGATGCGTTCCAGTTCCTCATCCTGGAGGACAACGCTATCGTCGTCCTCGTCGTCGTCGTCGTCGTTGTTTTCGCCATTGTCGCCATCGCCGGGACGGCTCATCCGATGGCGGCCACGTGGTCCGCCGATCCCCTCGTCTCACCACTCGTTCAGTAGACAATCATCCAGCTGTGACTCGAGGATATCGATGTTGGACTCGTAGTCGTCGTCCTCGTCGTATGACCTGCGAAAGAGAACAATGGGAAGAGAGCCGATGGTGGTAGCGGCGATAGAGGTGATTATGATGATGGTTATGGTGGTAGCAGTGGTGATTTCGGGTGATGGGCAAGGTAAGGTCGGATATTCGTTGAAAGAGTTGAGAGATTGAGAGAGAGAAAGAAAGGGAGGGCGACAGGGGATCGGTGATGAAGAGAAAAAATACGAGTGTTAGTGAATTTTGGCCACTATGTTTTACGAGCAATAATGAGATAGAGAGATGCTAGGTAGTTACTTAAACTATGAGATCTTTGATAGGTCATATAGTAAGCGGATGACACAACGAATGCAAATGAGTGACAGACTACTTGCTAAGCGTAGATGTGTGAGAAACGGCTAGATGCATTCAGTGCAGTCTGATTTCTATGGTGGTACGAATTGGATTTTGGTAAAAAATAACATCAACAAACGAAAAAAAAGCACTTCCATAGACATGTAGGCCGTAGCATTTGATAAAAGAGTTACTTTACTTTTGTTTTGTAACTGCCATGAAATATCACCCAAACTTCAGAATTGACCAGAAATCAATTCTATTTAAGGATATTGAGGACACTTACTGAACATCGCTGATTAAGCAATTGAATATCGACTCCTTTTGAATCCTTAGGAATGTTTTGCGACACATTCAATGAAAGACTTCGAATTTATAACCTCACTTTTTTTAGGAGCAGTTACCTATACATTTCTCAGACAGTTTATTGATTTTAATATTTTAATCGAGTATAAAAGTAAGGCAACATTGCTCATCAAACTACGCAAACGTACTCACAGCCAAGATAAAGGTAGCAGGAAACCAAAAATGGCTACCATCACGGTTGATTTGCAGCTCCACTTCGAATTTTCGAAAGCAAAAATTAAAACCCAATCTACACAGATTTCTCGTGCCAAATAATTAAGACTTGCTCTATCGCAGCAAAAATCCTACTTAAGTTGGGCACGTGAAATTTTAGTTGATTCTTAGAGTTGTGCCTTCGAAATTGTAAGGTTGAGGTGCAATTCGCGAAGATTCAAGAAGATCAAAAATACCATGCTAGCAAAGCGATCTTTGAAAAATCTTGTTTCACTTTTTGAATCTAAATTCATCAACTTGCATCGTTCTCCATCTTGAATAAATCTTTAAAACCTTCATTAATCTTCTTACTATCTAGGCTGCGCAAAACGCAAAAAAAGTAAAAGTTTTTAGACAATTTAAAATTTATAATAAATGTGTTATGTAAACCATATTTCAAATTCCCACCCATCGGGAAGATTAGTTAAATTGTTACTCCTGTTAAGCTAGAGATGGCCGGTTGGTAATTGGTTCTATCCCCCTAACTTTAGATTTAATATAATGGATGCATATAAACATGAAAACTTGGCTCCTTAAAGTTGATTTGATTGTGCCTGTACAAATATATATGGAAAAAATAAAAAAAATTGGATATATTGCGGAACACGTATTCTGGCTAGTTGAAATAACTTTTTCTATAGTTACTTGGGCGGGAAGTGATTAATCAATTCGTATTCGTAGCCACATTGTTTAAAATGGCCCTCGCTAGAGTACCACATTCTTTCGCTTTACAGTACTAACGCTTGCATGAAAAAAACGAGACAAAGTTCGCCGATTTTTGATGCAATTGTACCGCCACCTGTTGGGAGGTCCACCAGTGAAACGTCAATAAATATAAGTACACGAAAAAAAAATCTGCACATAATTAATGGTAAAAATCCATAAGTTTTTCTAATAGGTTTGATTTGCCACACATAAACATAATCCCCTTAGAAGGGCACATGAAAATTATGTGTCATATGAATAGTATGTGCGGCCACACATGGATTTTAGATGGAATCAAAAAAACTATGTGTCCTGCAAATAGATTTCATTGTACAAAGCAGATTGCAAAAATCTAGGCTATTTACAGGAATATTTTGGGCTCCACCCCGGAGCGAAGAAGTCCATCATCGTGCCGCACTTTGTGTCGGCCGAATACAGCCGAGTGGCCGTATACAAGATCCTGATGCCCAAGATTAGAACATCAAACGCAAGCCGAGCTCCGGCCGTCTTTTCTTCGAAACTTGCGGTTAACGTGTTGTTGTTGTCTTGTTCTAGTCGGATCTGACCTCGTGACCTCGAGACATAACGTGAAGCGATCATTGGAGGAGATAGAGCATTTGAAGATTCCAATCGTCCCCAAACAACGCCAACTAACAATGAATACACCGCCCCCCCCCCCAACAACCCATGCCGCCCCATGAAAGTTCCGGACAACTGACACAAGGCCGCCCGACAGGGATTTTTGTTAAATCAATGGAATCAATCAATTTTCAGGATTCAATGAAAATTTGTTTTGTTTTAAAACCATTTAAACCATTTTAAAACCATCCATCCAAAAATTGTCTCTTTGTTAAAGTCAAGCTAATCTTTGTTTTTGTTTTGATATTATGAGGCCGTTATTATGACAGAATGTTTGAAGGGGCTATTTGTTGAGAATTATGTTTTAGGGGTGATTCACTCACTTCCTGAGCCAAGAAAAACATATGTTTTCTTCTTAACCATCCAGCCCCTGCTTGAAGTCTTTCCATACCTGAAGGTTTATTTTTTCAGGACATTTATAGCCGAATACTGCGAACAATTTTGGATTAAACACAATGATAACGGAAGCTGGACGGCAAGGCAACGGAAAGGACCGATCTAAGTAAGCCTCCTTGTTGGAAAGAATATCCCTTTTGCAAGCCGATTCTAATTTGTCATACAGAAGTCATTTGCAACAACTGTCAAACTTGCCGTTGCCGTTCCGTTTCCGTTCACATTGTGTTTTTGGGCCCTTAAAACTTTCCTGTGAGCTTTTCCAAGGGAGGGACCATCAGGGCACCCAAGTGAAAATGCTCAGTGGCAACTATGATCCTGTTTGACGTTTAATCGACGCACACGTATGCATGCATGATCTGAATCACAACAGCTCGGCTATGAAACCACTGTGAAGTTATTTGGAACACACACACGCACGCACGCACGCACACACACACAACACACACACACACACACACACACACACACACACACACACACACACACACACACACACACACACACACACACGTACGCGTACAAACATGTGCTGAGTTCGTCGAGCTGAGTCGAATGGTATATGACACTCCACCCTCTAGGCCTCGGATAAAAAGTCGAGTTTTCAAGCGATCTTAATACCCTTCTTTTAGTGCAAGAAAGGTACAAATAGATTCACACTTGTGTGTGTGAAAATGGGTAAACCACAGAGAACATCCAAGCTGGAGTGCCCCTTCCGTAAGTTTTGGTGAATCGTATGTTGGTGGCGCCACCTGCACGTCTCGAGATTTAATAGCCATTCACAGTCTGTCAATTTTAGTTCTGCGAAACCTTAACTAGGCAGCACTGATGTACCGTCGGTTTACTTTCAAAATTTTACACAGTAAATTGAGAGAAATATGTTCGAGCCTGGATGTTTGTTGGTCTGTGGTTAAACGTCAAAGATGTCAATTCCACTTGAGCAGCTGTGTCGATTTTCAAAAAATAAATCGATTTCTCGAAATAACATCGTAAATTATGGTTGGAAATATTCCAGAAACCATCCCTGAAAAGTTTTAGATTTTATAAATCGATTAGCTTGACGGCTATCAACTTTCGTATGAGATTTTGACTTAACAGTATGGAGGAACGAGCATTCTCAGTTATTCTTGAAATAATTCAAATAATAACAGTTTTAGAAACACTGAGAATTTCTGTCAAAAATCCTGCAATATGTATTTATACTTTTGTATCGGTAACGACGTATAAAGACGGAAAATCGATGTCTGACGCCATTTTGGAATCCAATATGGCTGTTGCATAAAAAGTAAGAAATACTGTCGAATACTCTGTAATATGGATATTTTTCGTTAAGAAACGGCCAATGACTGGACATTGATATTCGATGCCATTTTGGAATCCAAGATGACAGTTTCGGCTTAAAAAAAGTGAGAAATACTGTCAAATACCTTGCAATATCGATCGATCTGAAATAGCTCGAATTCGGTATCTGACATCATTTTAGAATTCAAGGTCAATACCATTAGAGCAGCTGTGTCGATTTTCCAAAAAAAAATTACGAAGTTACATCGCAAATTATGGTTGGAAATATTTCAGGAACCATCCCCGAAAAGTTTCCGACTTTCTTAAAATCGTTAGGTTGGCGGCTAGAAGTTTTGTATTGGATGACTTTTCAGTATCGGTTAACGAGTATGCTCAGTTGTCATGCAAATAAACTTCAAAAAAAGGTTGGGGCAAATGTGGCACTTTTTTATGAAGTATTCGAAACAAACCGAACTTAATTTGAGTTCAAAATAAAAAAGTTATTCAATTTTGATATGCTATTCAATTTTGTAGAATGATTTCACACTTTTCAAAGTGTCACCCGGCTACAGTTATTTCACCTATCGGGATGGAGTTGCACGTATCTGATGAAAATGATATAATTTGAACGTGTAATATTCTTCCCGATTTTCATCTGTGGAAAATTCATTGAGAAGGCCAAGAGCTACCTCGTGGTGGTTTAATTAATTCGAGGTTGGCTCAGTAGGTGGCCGTAAGCATAATGCTATTTTGGAATCCAAGATAATTACGTTTAGTTTAAGATAAACTGAAAATTATCAACCATCAATATGAAATTGGCAATTTGACATTGCTTCACACACTGTATCCACCAGCGGGTGGATAGTCATGAAGAAAATGCAAATATTTTTTGGCTCAGGAAGTACTTGCACACCGGTCCTAAGCTCGGTCCCAAGCTTAATGATTCGCCCCTAATAAGATAACTCTCACCAACACACCCTCAAGTATTGTGTCAAAATAACACAGCGAATCAAAACAACAACAAAGATACTAGTATCGAAAGGTACAGAATAGCGCAAGAATTATTACAAGGTACAGATTGCAAGGTGTACTTCAGACCAAGGGGTTCTACAACAGTGAAATTGCGATACACTCTTGCACTTTCCGTTACCATGCTGAACTAGTATCTTTGTTTTTGTTTTAATTCGCTATGTTATTTTAACAGAATATTGTATGATGTGTTGGTGTGAGTTACGTTGATAGGAGCGAATCAGTAAGCTTGGGACCTAGTTTGGGACCGGTGCACAGTGGCACAATTCTGAAAAAAGACGGTCAAAAACATTTTCACCCTTTTGGCATCATTTTATCGAGTCGGTGTCTTCAGAAGAGTTGCTCAAAATGTTATTCCGCATCTTTTGAAAAAACACGCCTAACCTTTCATAAGGGCTTAACTACACTTTCATATTCTAACTTTTTCCAGCAACAAAATAACGGGTTGTTGTCTTCAACAAAGTTGTAAAGCAAGTAATTTTAAGGAAAGTTGCCGAAGATACTAAGTTTCTAGAACCTAAAGTTAAAGAGATATAAATGGTTTTCTTTCAGCACCACCTAAAAACTGTTTTTTTGAGATAATTAGTACTTTGTTCCAATTTGAGGATTTAAATATGTTCTAAGAAACTGTAGAAATTTATAAAATAAACATTTTTGTTGAACACAACAAAGCTCTTCGATGACCACATTTTGATATATGGTGATTGAAGTGTCTGTGTGACGTCATAATCAACCGCCTCAAAAAGGGTGGGCGGGTCCTGGCGGGGTCTAAAACAGATTGTATTTGAAAGATTATCTTATGAAAAACTGTTCCTGAAATTTTCAGCGTTGGGTACTGAAAGGTACCTAGTATAACGTCAGTTTGAAATAGTACAGGTTATTAGCCAATTTATATTTCACATGTAACATAATGTTCAAGAAACTAAAAAAAAATATATGCGGGTCCTGGCGGAGTCTTAAATTAATTTTATTTGGAAGAGTATCTTATGAACTAGTAATCCTGAAATTTTCAGCGTTGGGTACTAAAGGGTACCTAGTAAATCCTTATTTTGAAATGGTATGAATAGCAACAGTATGTGACGTAATGCTCAACAAACTTGAAGAAAGCTGGGCAGGTGCTGGCATGGTCTCAAACCGATTATATTTGAAAGATTATCTAATGAACTAGTACTTCTGAAATTTTCAGCGTTTGATACTGAAGGTTACCCAGAAAAATCTTTGTACCAGATTTAAGGTAGTGCTGAAAGAAAACCGTTTATATCTCTTTAACGTTAGGCTCTAGAAACTTAGTGTCTTGAGCAGCTTTTCTTAAAATTACCTGCTCTACAACTTTATCGAATATGACAACCCGTTATCTCGGTGTTGGAAAAAGTTAGAATTCGAAAGTGTAGTTAAACCCTTATGAAAGGCTAGGCGTGTTTTTTCAAAAGATGCGGAATAACATTTTGAGCAACTCTTCTGAAGACACCTACTCGAAAAAATGATGAAAAAAGGGTGTAAATGTTTTTGACCGTATTTTTTCAGAATTGTGCCACTGTGCGGTGTGCTAGTACTTCCTGAGCCAAAGAATAGAATCATTTTCTTTATGAATATCCGGCTGCTGGAATTACTGTCAAAAATCCTGCTAAATGTATTTATATTTTTTTATATCGGGAACGGTGTTTACAGGCGGAAAATCTATGTCTAACGCCATTTTAAAATCCAACATATCGGAAAAAGTGAGAAATTCTGTCAAATACCCTGCAATATCGATAGATCTGAAACGAAGTGTAATAATTCGAAATCGAAGTCTGAAGTCATTTTAGAATCCAAGATGGCGGCTTCTGATATCGGATAAATTGGAAATACTGTTCAATACCCTGCAATATGGGTATTTTTGGAAGGCAGGAGGCGCCTATGCCATGCCGGAAATCGATGTCCGATTCCATTCAGAAATCCAAATATGTGGCTTCAGTACCAGAAAGGGTGGAAAATACTGTCAAGAAGCCTGAAATTTGGATACCTGTTTTCACTTTGCCTCCGATTTTTAGCACCACTTTTTTTGAAGTTTTTTTTTTTTTGATAAAAACTGAAAATCAAAGATGGCATTTCGCACTAATGTGACGCTGGCGCGTGAGATTTGTACCTTCACAAAGGATACAACCATAACTCACCGCAGATAAAGCTAAGTGCACTTTTATTCGGTGGTAAACAGACAGAGCTAAAGTATGCGCCTGTGATGGGATGGCTTTCTTTTAACCGACCGCTCACGCCTGCTCTCATCCTTCGCCCACGTGCTCGCGCCTGCGATCGCTGCCGCGGACATTTGTGTGAGGACGCGCCAGTACTCTTTCTGTGATTTGCTGGTGCGGTTGATAGCAAAAATGTCACCGGAGTTGTAGAAAAATTCCGAAAAAAAGGAAGCGCTAAGAAACACTCTTCTATCTTCCTTTGTTATGTAGCGTTTAAGCGAATTTGCAATCAGTTCTGTAAATTAGCAGAAGAGCCCAGCGCACGCGTCAGGGAGTTTATCTGCATTCGCTGCAGTGAATTTGAGAGCTCTCCTTCTCACTCTAGACCGAACGAGTGTTGTGTGAATAAAATTCATTCTTTCCACTCACCTGTGTTACCCGCAGGCAAACACGGAGGTGAATATAAACAAGAGAGAAGAGCTCTCGTTGAGGTAGGAAGAGTGTGTGGAAAAAATAAAATCTCTCTTTACTACACTGAGGATATGGACATCACTGCTGAAAATACTTCTTTCTCCATACTGAAAAAAGTCAAAATCTCATACGAAACATCAACCCAGTTAACACAGAATCGTTTATGATAGCGCATATATGTACAACGTGGAGGCGATATAGGGTATATGTCCCTTGACTCAGCCTATTATGCAACCAGCGTTCACATTTTTCATTATAACTCATAAAGTTTTTAAGCTGTAAGCGAGATTCAACTAGTTATACACTTGCAAAGATAAGTTTGATAAGACATTTGGTAGCATGTATCACTAAAAGTTACACAACTATTTTTATAATGTCATAAACTTTCGAGGGATGTGGATTTAATGTCGGTCTATAAGCGCCAAATTGGGTCTATTCGTGGGTGTAACTTCGTCCCATTCGATGGATTTATTACTAAATGCAGTCTTTGTACGGTTTTTGTTTTCTAATTTTATGAACTAAGGCATTGTAAGCTGTACTGGATTTACTTAATACAACATTTCACAACACAAACTTAAGTAAAACTGCCTTCAAACACTTAAGTGATGTTCATATATGATTTATCAGCCATTCAGTAATGAAAACATTATCATTCACTATACAATGATTTTGTTCCTTCCGTGTGTGTTTAGATGAGCCACTTGAATATAAACAACCGCAAATTCATGCATTCCCACTTGAAATATTATCAATAACAATCTTTTTAAAGCGTTATTGATACAACAGGCCATAGTTCGGAACATACAAAAAAATATGTACCCAACATTGGGTCTACGATTTTCTTGTAAAATTATTGTTATTTTAGCTGTGTGAACAGGTAGTTTGTAACGTCTAACTATTTTCTGCACATCCAGACTGCATTACTTGCTTTATCGGTGAAACTAAGCTAAATTTAGATCACTTGAAATCGTGTAGATAATCTGTTCAGCATTGCCAGTGAAATCATGATGCCCCAAAAGTTCAAGAAACCGAAAATTACGCGGAAGTGAACTACTATAAGATGATTGATATTGTCTCAATTACTTCGGATTACATCTATCATGCTAATAGCAACATGATTTTGTTGATTATCGCTAAATTAATGACACATTTGGTACATAGGCCGAATGAAGGAGCTAGGCTAACATTACATCCCCTTACCCTACGTACATTCTTTCATTTGACTTAATGGAAACTGTACGCAAATGCCTAGACTTGCCGCTATCATATGCTATCTTGTGTTCTGGGAAGTCGGTATCCGTCAAGCTAAATGTTTAAAAAAAAGTTTAAAGCTTTAAGGAATGATTTTTCGAACATTTCCAGCCATCATTTACTTTATGTACATTTTGACTACTACGTTAGAACTACGTCTTTGTTTTCCATACTGGGGTACAATTTAAAAACAGTGGTCCCAAAAATATAGTGGCGAGGTGTTTGTTGATTATCGGCACCGAAACTAAAACGTTCTTAAAAAAATGAAAACGAACCGTGAACTAGTTTACGTTTTCAAGATTTCTACTTTAAAGCGTGATCTAGTTCCCGATTGTACGATTACAGTATATGGTTTTTTTCCTTGATCTCGAATACATTACTGCAAATACACTATATTAACAATATAAGTCACTTCACATTTTTAAGGCGACTCTTTTTTTGTTCTTGTGGTGCCATAAGTGAGGAACGTGGCAACTAATAAACACTTAATGCACACGCTCAATCTAATCTATCCAGCTTTTGTTATATAAACATGGTTATACATGGTTCTATAGGGTTTATATTGATCACCACATTTCAGTATCCAAACAGGTTAACCATACTTAACAGCAATGCGGCGTTTACATGGAGCAAACTGAGTTGAAGCAAGTAAGACGATTCAGCTGACTTGCCAAAAATTCCCAAAAGCGAAACCAAAAGATTCAACTGGCTTGCCAAAAGTTGAACATGTTTAACTTTCTTGTTCAAGAAGACTATTGCATATAATGGTTAAAACTACCATGAAAGTGGTCCGAGACATTTTTTCATCATCGCATTATTGACTATGGTCATGGTTACAGGGACTATTCTGACATTACAGTATATGTTGAATCAACTATTTTGAATGGTCATTTTGACAATGGTTATAGTCGGTTGAAAACCGTTATTTTGCGCTAGTCATTCTTATCCCAAATAATGGTTAAATTTACTATCAAACTTTTCTCTGTGTGAACAAACTATACTCAAAAGAAGAGAATATTAGTTTTACCGTGGATATACTGTAGAAAGAATTAAATAAATTGAAAGGTAAATATATTTTGATTGCTTTTTTCACCACCAGATGGTTCTGTTGGCAGCGCTACACAGGTCGCCTACCATGTATATGTGGAAAAAGGAAGTGACTTATATTGTTAATATAATATAACTTATATTTGACGAAGGATCTGGGCATAGATTTTTTTTCCGTGGGAGCGTGTTTTTGAGGATGTTGACACTCGATGGCTCCGTGACTTACTCCCTGGATAACAGTGTGGCGTGATTTTTTAATTCAGAAACTTATAAACAGAAACTGATAAGTTAAGAGAAACAAAAATAATGAAAATCATTTTTTGGCGGATGGAACTGCAATCGCTGACGACATATCTGATTCAGATTCTGTTGGTATTTCAATGAGTTCACTTCCTCCACCTATACGACTAGGTACACATTTCATTGCTTGTTTACATTTTTCATGAAAATATAGTCTATACTTAAGAACGCTGAGGTAAGACTAATGCACATACACTGCTGCATTATTTAATCAAAAGCGAACGAGCAGGATGGCTACACATATGCTGCGTTTTCTCCAATGATGTTCACGCTCAAAACTGTCTCTCTTTAATTTGTATCACTGTCCCTTTTTTCTCACGAAAAAGTTACTCAATTTACAAAGAAAGTGGAAAAACACATAAATTGAGCTGTTATTTTGAGCGTGTTAAATTAAAATTGACAGGAGCGATAACTTTCTGTAGAATTTGACCGTTATTCATTGTATCATAAATTGGAAATCAAGTAACATGTCTATTTGTTGATGGTTAAAACCTTCAAAACCAGTTGCCAATAGCCGTTAGTCAAGCCAGAAGTAGTATTGTGATAAGATTAGGACTGCCAAAAACTTGATTATAGGAGAATTTTCCTATTCTTGGCAATCCGAGTGCAATTTTTCAAGAGTATATTCTCAGCGCTGTGCACTCATCTGACATTTTCGTTTGTTTACATTAATTTGCAAAATCGGCAAAATTATCCAGAACTGCTTAAAAGTGTTCTTATGCGCTAAACTTTGCAAGTGGCTGGTTCTATTTTATTCTCTATTGCAGGCAATACGAAATTAGTTAGATCTTTTTTTCTATTCTGTCATGATCCTAGCAGCATGAGAACCCACGGAAAACAAACCGAGCAATTTTCCAGTCGGTTTCGTCTAATTAATCATAAATTCTGTGGCATCAAATATCACTTAAAATTTTCACAGAAAGCATTCAATTTGTTCGCAATCACAGCAATTTGCAGGCAGACAGCTGACGCTGAACAATAACTACAAAAAGCACTGTAAAAACAACATTAAAATTTTTGCATAAGTGAAACCTCGAGTGAAACGAAATCCAGAATGGTAACTGTCACATCGAGAGTATTTGTATGTTATTCATTTCTAGTTTCGGAGCTAAGGTTTGATATACAACCCTACTTGCAGAACCTTCTTATTTATTAAAATCATTGTTCACGGATTTTGTTAGCCAACTTTCTAGTTTATTCGCTTTTCATAATAGAAGAAGATTCAAAATGTATACTATCATAAACCACATCCATTGAGAAAAAAGTGGTATCGAACTCCCAAAATAAAATAGAAAACTCCCAATCCATATAGTAAACACTGAAAACTGAAACATCAAGATTGTTCAAAAAACAAAAACAACACTCATAAGAACAATCATTGGGCGAATATGTGTGTTAAACGTTGACGTTTCTTTCGATCACATTATATACAATCCTGTTTAGCCGGAACGGACGGTACTAGTTTGAAGGGGGAAGCACAACGATTTCGTGTAGAAACATTTAAGAGGTTATTTCCGAACAGACAGGACAATTATATCGAATTCGTTTTTGAACCTAGGTTGGAACCAGTTCCAACCTGCGATACCCGAACTTATTATCAGTGCAAACTTCAAATCGATAAGAGTTACAAATAAAACCATACACAGTGACGTTTAGCACACAACAAGCCGACCCAATTTTGATACCCGATCCAGTTTGGAACTGGATCAAAAACGAATTCGCTATTAGATTTCCAAGACGAAAAGAAACACCATATCTACAACAAACATACAGAGAGAACGAGAAAGTGACAGAGAGAGAGTGAAACAGGGTCAACTGACAGGCAATCGGGGAACACTTTTCTACACTGAAACAAAAAGTGCCCGATCGGTCCCTGATTTGGCTTGCGGAAACATTGTTAGTGTTTTTTTTCTGTGTAGACCTGATTGAAGTTTGAATTTGTACAAGGAACATCTAATCCAATTCTTTTGATTTTTGTTTAAATGTTGTGGGATACTTTCTAAGAGTGGATCAAACAAAGAAAGCTATGTTAGGAAGGTAGTGTTTAGGAGGATATCTAAGTTATTTATATATTTATATTAAAAAATTGATTTGGGTTCATTTGGACAGGCGGAATTGGATTGTTTTGTTTTTAATTACTTACACACAGAATGCACTATAAAATCCACCAATTTCATTATCAATTGCTTTTCTGCCTTGCGCTGCTGTAGCCAAAGTGGTAGTAGTGTTAGTGGTAGTAGTAGTAGTAGCAGTAGTAGCACTAGTAGAAGTAGTAGCAGAAGCGGAAGCAGTCGCAGTAGCAGCAATGACAGCAGCCCTATTGTCTGTCTTGCTCGAGTGCTGTCGTGCCACGCCGGCGGAGGAAACGGACACGGTACTGGTGGTCCGGCCAATTGAAGTACTTGCATTGCCGGCCGCCGACGCTGACGAAGAGTTGCCGTGACTTGGCAATGGTCGTCGACTCAAGATCGTGCCGAGATCACCGGGGTCGTCTGCTGCGTCTAGGCAGCCATATCTGGGGTTTCACGTTTTTACATTGTTTGCGGTTTGTTATTTGACAGTATGTTAGTAGTCGGAATTGTGTTTTTTTTTTCGTTACACATACACAAACGCACCCGATGGATCACACAGAAACAAAGGAAAGAAAACATAAGAAAAATATCGGTTAGGTAGGTATTCGGCTAGATTTTCAATTTACGTTAAAGGGAGCATATCTCAGCATCTACGGAGTTAAAACTTTCTGCATAGTCGGTAATCGACTTGGCTAGCTTTTCTGCTACTTGTTCCTAAGAGGGTATAATTTCAAATCTAGTAAAATTCATACTTCAATCGTCAATGCAGTCGGTACCAATTGTGAATTTGCCAATCAGGACAAAGCAACAAAGCTAATGTTTTCCAAAATGATTCAACTACGACAAACAACAATCCTAGTGATGTGTGTTGCATGCATGGTAGCAATCACATGATGATTCGACCTTTTTTTTACTATTCGACAACAACAACGAACAAACTCTACAAGCTCATCAAATCTAGTTCATAAAAAAAGTCTAAAACATATGGTTTGGTATTAAATTATTTCGAAGCGACACCTAGTGAGCTATGCGTGTGTCTGTTTGCGAAACCAGTCCAGGATTTGTCCTACTTTCAGGGGAGTGTGTTTTGTATTTATCATTCAAATCAAGTTGCTCTCATCGCCAGTAGTATCCGTATATAGTTCGTTATACTATACAGACTATTCACTGTTTGAGCTGGTTACATATGGATTGTAGATTGTTGTTTGCTTTTGCCGTTTCTCGTTCAAGCTGGTCCCTCTATTCAGGATTGCTTGGAACATTTTCCTGCCTGCGGGGATTCGCCCGGCATGTGGCCTACTGTGATAACAGCACGATTGTCACACGATCCCAGTAGGTGGATGGAATGTTGGATAAACCGGAGTGCTGTGGCGTATGTTTACTGGTTTATAATTGTAAGTAAACTTATTGTGTGTGTAGATATTGAGTTTTGCAATTCGATGCAGTTTAATGCAGATGTGGATAACTTTTGTTTTATGTTTCAGATTTATAATCACTACCAACTATTATTAGAAGGTCCTTTTTGGTGGTAGGATTTATTTGGAAATATTAAAGATCATTCCAAACAACAATCACCGGGTATAAATTGAGAGAACCAGGATGCTGATTGCCGTATTGACGAATTCTGGTTGAAAAAAGAAGAAGACACCGAGTGGTGATAAATCTGACAGCTCCTATGTAAAAGTATGGGGCGAACATTTTAAAATGCTTCTAAAAAATTCAAATGTAATTCTCATTAAAAGCGTTTTGTTGTATGATGTAAGAAAAATCCAAAACTACTAAATAAAGACATTTTCAGCAAAATAAAAATAAAATAAAAATAATGCTCTATTGTACAGTTCTGGATTTTTCTTACATCAAACAACAAACCGCTTTCAATTAGAATTTCATTTGAATTTATTAGAAGCATTTTAAAATGTTCGTCCCCTATTTTAACATGGGAGCTGTCAGATTTATCACCAATCGGTGTCTTCTTCTTTTTTCAACCTGAATTCGTCAATTACCAAACCAAATACTCATACCAAATACCCAACGATCCGAATAAAGGATGAGTCGATAATTATTGCACCACTTTCAAACTTTTTCACAATTGACCGAAATTAACCAAATTTTGCCCAGTTTCTCTTGAGTGTATTGTTTACATCCGGTCAGCAGTGCAGATGTCAGTGAGATTACTGTCGAGATGGAAGAAAATCAGCAAACCGTTCACGAAACAGATGGGTAATCTGATGAATATACATCAATCAACTGTCTCAAGGGTCATCCAAAGGTTCTAGGAACGGATGTCAGTAGAACACAATCCGGGAGCTGGACGAAAACCAGGAACGACGTGTAAAAGAAAATCCATACATTTCGACGCTGGACTAGGCCAAAGAACGTGATGTTTCGAAGTTTCTTCCAGAGGTCCAAAAAACGATCCGGATTGAAAACGTACAAGATGCAGAACTTCCCAAATCGGGACGAACGTCAACAGAGTGTTGCTAAAAAGCGTTAAACTGGACTTGTAGTAGTAGTAGTATTGGTTGTAGTTTTGCTCCGAAGTAACCAGTAAATTTAACCCCTATTTTAGGATTTCTAAGAAAAATGAGTGTTGTGTCCTGTCTTCCTGTCACGCATCGCGAGTGTACACATTTAGAAAATTTTACAGTATTCGGTAATTTTTTACCGAACTTTCAACAGTTGAACGGTTCGGTAAACCGACTTAACGAATTTCGGTAAAAATTGACAAGTTCCGGTAATTTTTTTACCGGAATACTGAAAAATTTCACCGAAATCCGGTAAATCGGATTACCGAACGTTCAACAGTTGAAAGTTCGGGAAAAAAAATCATAATACTGTAATATTTTCTAATTGTGTAGTTAAAGTTCTCGCGTTAGCACAAGCTACAAAAATGTAGTGAATCTGAGGTGTCGCAATAATTATCGACTCACCCTTTTATGAAAATTACACACTTTTAAGTAATATCTAATAAAACTGTTCTGACATACCGGAGTGAATCGATGACCACTGGAAAAGTGTTGTAAATGTTTCTATGAGCCTTAATCAAGCTGCTCTAAGAATTAACTAGAATCAATTTGATCCGTATCAAGGTGGTTCTGAATGGTGAAACCAATCGACAAACTCAATATTCAATACTTTAAACGAGTTGCAGCTGTAGCAATAGCTATGCAACAACAGTATGCGCCAGAAAATAATGAGACTAGAATATTTTTAAGTTCATTCGAGCTTAGTATCTTCATTATCATCTTTAAACAAAGTTTGTATTAACATAACATAATTGTTGAGCATTACGCTTTAATTTTACTAAATATGTCTGCCATTTTCATTTCTGGTCGCTTCCATACGACGCCTGAAGCTTTTGCAGACCTTGAGAATATAGTCAGATGACATTTCTCACTAATGCTTTCTAAGAAGGTCCGTCGAGAGTTCAAGTTTTGGTTTCGTCGACGACGTTGATATCGTAGCACGTAACTTTGAGACGACGACGAAAACGCACATCAGACATAAAGCTGAAACTAGTAGGATTGAGCTTGTGATTAATGCGTTGAAAACAAAAAAAAGTTGAGGAGAAGTCTCACGAGAAGACAATGTTAACCTCATACCACGAGTTCAGATCGACGGTGATGAAATTGAGGTAGTAGGCGAATTCGTGTATCTGGGCTCATTGGTGACCGCCGATAACGACACCAGCAGAGAAATACAAAGGCGCATTATGGCTGGCAATCGATCCTTCTTTGGACTCCGAAGGACGCTAAGATCGAACAAAGTTCGCCGAACCACAAAGTTGACCATCTACAAGACATTAATTAGATCGGTAGTTCTCTACGGCCACGCAACATGGACATTGCTAGTGGAAGACCAACGCGCCCTTGGAGCCTTTGAACGGAAGGTGCTGCGTACCATCTACGGTGGAGTGCAGATGGAAGACGGAACGTGGACGAGGCGAATGAACCACGAATTGCACCAGTTCCTTGGAGAACCTCCGATCGTACACATCGCAAAAATCGGTCGACTACGATGGGCTGGGCATGTCGTTGGAATTTCGGAAGACAGCCCTGTGAAAATGGTTCTCGAAAACGAACCGACGGGTACAAGAAGAAGATGCGCGCAACGAGCAAGGTGGATCGATCAACTAGAAGACGACCCGCGGACCCTCAGCAGACAGCGAGGCTGGCGAGGGACAGCCATGAACCGATTACAATAGAAACAACTTCTGTATATAGCAGAGGCCACACCAGCCTTGGTCTGATTGGTAAGGTAAGTAAGAGCTAGGTGGCCACTTCTCTATGGACCAGAATTTGGGCATGTTGTCGTTAAACCATATTTGTGTTTTCTTTGACATATGGTTCCGTCTTGCTGGAATACTATATTTGCATCCTTGCCGTAGGTGTAGTTATAATCTACGGCGAAACATAATCCTTGAGGATTCCTAAGTACACATCTGTGTTCACTTTCAGGCTTTCTTGGATAAGAAAGGGATCCAGTTTTTGCCACCGAAAGCAACCAATCCGAACACCATCACTGAATTTGACATCCACAAGTACTTCAGATGCTTCCTTCAAACTTATATACCGGATGGTGCAACTGCTGGACACGCTGTCGATAGTAAACAGCTTCTCGTCCTTGAAGAGAATGACGATGCACCTCTTCTTCAGTTCACTAAGCAGTTGCATGCTTCGCTCCACTCTAGCTGCTTTAATTCTATCAGTAATCAGGTGTCTAATAATTCAAGTTCTGAACTTTAAATTAAAGTCATATTTCACCACTCTTCTTACCGTTGCTTTTGATACATTAGCCTGCTTTGGCATTTTTCTTATGCTTCGAACGGATCTTGATGGATTGTTTTCACGGATCGCTTCCGGCCACTTCCTGGTTTTCCTGGTACTGTTGGGATTCCAATTGATGCATTGACTCAAAATAAAGTAGTTTCTGAACATTTTACAAGAACCATGATATCCGAAACTAACTTCTAAGTGTGAGATAATCTGAGGATTTCATTCATGATGTACATATTTTCTAAAAATTCTTCTTTTATCCCAACAAATACAAACACACCAATCTGACACCTGAAGCTAAGGTTTTTAGAACTAGGTTGAACGGCTTGAGTGGTAAGGAAGTAGTGGTGAGAGTCTAAAATTTTTCCGACGCATACTGTATGTACACCAAATGAGGAACTCAAGGCCATTTATCGAACCATCATCAAAGACTCATCCGATGAAGAATCATTTAATGAGTTGTTCGATGACGCTCACATTCGAGAAGCTAATTGCTGTAGACTACAGCAGCAACCTTACGACTGCGGTCAGCAACGCTTGAACCGCCCAGAGGATTCAACCGTGATACGGCGTGGTTTTGTACGCGGTCCTGCCAAAAATTAAAAACCATCTCCAATCGTGCTGAATGTGTTTGAGCTCCCACCACACTACACAAATGTACTGCAATTGCAACCGTCGGAGACATATCGTTCGAACCTATTAAACACAAGTTAAGCCGGAACCTGCGTCATAGAACTGGAAAAGAGGTTGAACCGTTGAACCGTCAAACGAAATACAGCGAACGTCGTAAAATTCGAATACCGAACGAGCTCAACTATTTGGAAAGTGATTGAACCAACGGCCAAATGGGGAAGAAGTACGTGGCCATTGGCCATTGTTATGCGGACAGCAGAACGGCATGGTGTGACAAAACAAAGTGGATACATCGATTTGAGTTGCTTGTTTTGACGTAGGACTACGTCTTTGTTTTTAATACACGGGTACACGTTGCGAGTACGAGAATTTGGAGCGTCACGTCAAATATGCTCAGGTTTGGACCGTTCACAAATTATTCATTTCATGACAGATTTCCAAAATCTTTGCACCAATCTATCTGGAATATTTCTACGCATAAATTTGAATTTTAAAATTAATTGATTTTTAACTTTAAGCAAATTTACAAAATACACAGTACTTTCCTATCACAGACTTCACGTTTAAGCAAGGAACGTCTCTTAGGCAGCCATAAAAATTGTGAAAGGGGTATACCTTCGCATTTTGATTTAGTTTAGGCGTGGTGCTGTGTAGAGTAAGATCTGCTGTTGGAATGTCCGATTAAGGCAATAAGTACTGGAGCGATCTTTCCAGGATCGAGTACAGTGTCTCTCTGTTAAGCTGTGGCTGTAAGGCCGAAACTGTCGAATCAGATGACGAAAAAAAAAACAACCGGACAATTCACGGTACGAAACAGCATCATAAGGAATTTAGCCGTATTGAATGGATCAGCAAGGTCAACGAAGGGTAAACCACTACAAGGTTTTTTTTCTGATTGAATGGGGTAAATATTTTCGTTTGCTAATGTGTGTTATTTCTGCAAAAAACGAAGGCTCGTGTTTTTCATTTAACCCTTGGATCGATAATATCTACCGGATTTTCTTTCTGCGTAGAAGCATTTAACAGACAAAACATTTATCTTCAAACGAAGCCGTATCCTGTCAGTTTGAATGTAATTTTCTATTACATAACCTTATATTTACTTTTTGGGCATAAATCAGCACTGCGAGTAACTGTAGCACCTCCCATTCTTGACTAAGAAGTGGTTAAATTTCTATCAGAACATGCAGCGTACCCGAGAAATACACATGCTGTGTTTTAGTTGCAAGAATAATTCTCATCTTTGGTTTAAATTTCTGTTTCATTTGTTTGAGAGCCCCACCCCCTTCCAGAAGGAAAGGGTCTCGAACCACCTAAGAAAAAAATCCTGCCTTAAAACCCCAACATGCCAAATTTGGTTTCATTTGCTTGATTAATACTCTAATTTTGCTGAAATTTGTGTTTAATTTGTATGGAAGCCCCTGCCCGTCTTCCAGGTGGGGAAGGAGCTTCGAACCATCATAAGAACCTTCTCTGGCCCCAAAAACCCCTACTTATAAATTATAAAGTAGGGATAATTCTCATGTTTGGTTGACATTTGTGTCTCATTTGTATGAGAGGAGAGGAGTCACAAACCGCCATAGAAACATTTCTTGCCTTCACAAACTTGCCCATGCAAAATTTGGTTCCATTTGCTTGATAAGTTCTCGAGTTATGCAGACATTTGTTTTCTATTTGCATGGGAGCCCCCCTTTATAGAAGCGGGACGGGTCTTGAACTATCAAGAGATACTTTCCCGGACCCAAAAACCTCTGCATACAAATTTGCATAGCAGTAGCGATAGTTCTCATGTTTGGTTGTAATTTGTGTTTCATTTGTATTGGAGCCCTCTTTTTAAGAGGAGGAGAGGCTTTGAACCACCATAAAAATATGTCTTGCATTCAAAAACTTGCCTATATCAAATTTAGTTCCATTTGTTCGATTAGTTCTCGAATTATGTAGAATTTTTTTTAATTTGCATGGGAGCCCCCCCCCCCTTTCTAGATGCGGGAGGGGTCTCAAACTATCATAAAAACCTTTTCCGGCCCCAAAAATCCTTCTATGCAAAATTTCCCGCCGATAGGTTCAGTAGTCTCCGAGTCTATAAAGTTCAGGCAGACAGAAATCCAATTTTATATATATAGATCTCGCGACATTATCTTCTTTTGAAAGAATGTTTAAAAATGGCATTTCTCCTTAATTTGCGTACCTAGCACATATTTTTATCCACTCCCGGTGAACTCGCGAATTTTGCAAAAAAAAATGGCGAAAATGATTTTCAAAAAAAACTGGATGTCTGGAAACAATGATAACTAAAGCAAAATACACTGACTCAAAATATGCAAAACATTGAGTTTTATAAATTCATACTTAGATTAATCCATGATCTAAATAGAGTAGAAATCAAAGTATCATGATGGGTTGTTTCAACTCAACGATGGGTAACATGAATTACCACCTTGCATTGAGTAAAATAGTAATGTTATAGTTTCTCTAGGGTTTCTTATATGTCTTTAGCCTCATTGATTTATCATGCAATGACAGGGAGGCAAAGTGACAAATGGCGCGGAAGGCGATGGGCCTAGAATTGAACTCCTGACCTTCTGCTAAGTGTTCAGAACGGGTAACCACTGGGCTACCCGGCCACGTAAATTACTCAACAATCGGTTTTTGTAGAATGGATTTATCCAAAAGGAGATTTTTTGCATGTTAGCCTAAATTTTCTTTATCGTGCGGAAAGTTGGCGATGAGTCAAAAGAACATGAATTTGGGCACTTCAGCTGGCGTTTATCACTTTGACCAATTTGAAGTTAACAAAAAGGTGTTTCGGTCAAAGTTTGGTCGACTTAAACTTGACGCATTTCCTTTCATCGTGTATTAAAATCTTTGCACACCCCTCATTTTGAAGATGCGAGCGTGTCACATCATGCCTCTATTTTGATTTTGAGATTCAGTTATCAAAATGTCGTCGAAGGAAGAGTAGCAAATACAAACTCGCCAAGTTGGCGAAATTATTGAATGTGGCTAAATCAACTGTTACCAAAGTATTAAAAGTTTTCGCTGAACGTTTGTTGACAGCCAAAAAAGCAGGATCGGGGGGAAGTCGAAAGCTGGAGGCCACAGCGACGATAAAAAGAGTTGCCCGCTGTTTCGAGCGGAACCATATCAAGGTAAACTGGCGTTCTGCGGCGAGTAAAGTGGAGACTGTACAAAATCTCATGGCAGGTGTTAAACGAAATACCCGGCAATTCGCATTCGGTAAAACGGAAGCTTAGCTGAATATTTCTCCAGTATTCTGTATTAATTGAACTTGAAAAACAAAAGAACTTGACTTATTAATAAAAATTTTGATCGACTCACACACATTACTGTTGGACCAAATTTTGATCGAAACACCCTTTAATCTAAAAGTAAATTGGTATCATGTATCAAATCCTTGTGCAATTCTTACTCCTCTGCTAGAACGGGCCAACAGTACTAAGACTGAATAAGATGCCCAACGAACCGAATAATGAAAATCATAAACTTTTAAGTAATATCTCAGTAAGTTTTTGTCTTGGGGGCTATTCATAAACCACGTAGACTTTTCTCGGGGGAGGGGGAGTTTGGCAAAAATTTAAAAAATTGTATTGGGGAAAGTCTACGAACTTCTGAGTTGACGAGAATCAATTTACTTCGAATAATGGCCTACTAGATGACACAGTAACATGGAAAAGTGGTATGGTAAAATAAGGTGTTTATGTCAGTGTCGATATTGTTTCGAAACCACGTTTACACGTTTTCCGGGTGACCTGTGACAAATGTAATTAAAGTAATTTTTAGAAGAGAAAGGCACTTTTTTATAGGCCTTTTTGGCATTACGATTTCTGAATGACGCTACCGCTTGTCATACGGGCCACTTATGCTGATTATGGAGCACGATGAGAAGCAATTGGAAACCGTATGGAGCGCCTTGGCAGATGGCTTAACGATACGTGAAGGTTACTTAATGCAGCGAGCGAAATGTGAGAGACTGAAGAATTTACGAGCAATTCAAAAATGTGTTGTTTTTTACGGCTGGCGGCGGTAGCCTTACGCTGTTGTTAATTACCAGAAAATTGTTTAATTTGTTTACACTTGAAGCATATGGCGAGAGGGAGATGGAAGAGAGAAACGTGTCAGTTCAGTAATTGCTGCAAATAGCTTCCATCGCTTGCTGGTGATATGGCGCTGTTTTTTTATATTTTAGTAATTAAATTATCAACACGAAACCGGGGACAGAGAGGAAGATGCGCGGCACATGATGAGCAAGCGAGTGGGCGAAAAAGGATAGATGTTGTTTGCTAGAGCTTATCAGAGTTTCTTTCGGGATGTTTGTTTGTTTGATTGTTTTGTTTGTTAGCAGTGTACTCTTACCCTTCGTGGATTTTCGCGCTACTCATAATCATCTCTCATTCAAAATTCATTCAACTCTGTGTTTCTGTGTGATTTTGCTTCTTCTTCTTTTTCTCCACCACCGCCATCATCGTGCATTGATCTACATGTGTGTTTATCAATCTCTATCGGGTTTCTTCCTCCTTCGGCAAAGAAAACGTACGCCAACATAATTCGTATATTTGCGGGGGATGTCAAAAACAATAACAACATTTTCGATACGGTGGAGGGTGGGAAAAGAACGAAACGAAACGAAACGAAAAGATATATAGTTTATGGCTGTTGTGTGGTGAGATTGGTAGTACTTTGATTTGAGTTTATATCTTAGTTAACTTATTTTAGGCAACATAAAAATTTTGAACCAGTGGGATAAACAAAAAAAAAACTTTGATTGCGCTGTATTAACATTGTTTACCAAACAATCGAGAGCATCAGGAAGGGGAAGGACACTGTGCAGCAAAACTTCGTTCGGTGGAAGTTTCTTAGGGTTTCTTTGCAGAGTTTTTGGAGAACAATTTCGTTGAATTTATGTGTTTGTCCAGTTTAATTTATCTGACAGTGGTTAACATGAATATGCTTGAAATTGGAACTAAAGTTGAACCCACAAAACTGCATTTCAAATTGTCCGTTAAATTTGAATAACTAGAAAGTTTGTTGGTTCAGCTTAAGACTGTTGTAACTTTTTCGAGAAGTTGTCAGTCTTCTTGCGGACAGTACTTAAAATAGTCATTTCGATTCAGTTGGATTATTTTACCGATAAGTTCTTTCAGAAAGAGGATTTCAGAATAGATTGTCAGGTAAAATTATAGCTCTCTACTATTTCTACAACATTTTTTAACAGTGCAGTGTGCTAACTGTCATATTGAAAGTGTTTAACAGACAAACAGACATAACACATTGATCATTTTCCACTAGAAATCCATCGTCACTAAACACTATCGCCAACTTAAGCTGAACAGGTGGCGGTAGTGTGCTAACGTCAAACTTATGGGAATTGACGACTGTGCGCGTCAACAGTGGCGATACTACCAACTAAGAAACATTTCAATTGACTGTTAAAGGCGCGATCGATGAAGAAACTGTAAGAGTTATGTCTGTTTGTCTGTGGTGTTTTATTCACTTGAATAGATGTTAGTAGATGTTTAAGTTAAAGCAATACATTATGAGACAAATTTATGAAAACAATCAAGTCCAACAATTGCATCGTTCATGACATTTTGAAATTCAGGTTGTGGAATGATTCTTCGGCAAATGTTGCAGAGCTGTTTCTTCTTCTTCTGTCTGGTTCGAGCTGCTTGACAGCTCTTGGAGGAACTAGTTACTCTAGAATTGCTATTTACAGCATTGTTTGTAAAGGATTTGGAGGTTTCTAACATGTCAAATATTGTCGTGAATCGTATATATTTGTAACAAGCTTGCTGTAATGTCCTGCGCAAATGTCACAACTATGCAATTCACCGTAGATTAGGTTTCCACCCAACCTTCTATAATGCAGGAATTCAGCACTTATTAGGATTCGAACGACGTACAATAAAATCTGGCGAGCCTAGCTATACACTAGAGGGAAAAAGTATAAAGACAACGTATATTTGATTGATTTTACGTTTACCGTGTAATGCCTGGGACAGACATACAACGTACAGCGTTGTACGAAGTGTCAAATACTTTAATCCAGTACTTAAAAATAGGTAGTAGACTAAAGGAGAACAACGCTGTACATTTTATGTCTGTCCCAGGCATAAGCTTCCTCAGGCAAAATTTTCTAGATGTGAGCAGTGCCTTGGATTTTCATAAAATATCCATGATAAGTGACAACGATTTTATCCCAGTGTAATGATGTTGTTTACTTTCCCGATTTTCAAGGTTACCGCCATCACTTCTGTGCCAACTGAAATTTTTTTCGACTAAGTTCGGGTCAAAAATCTGCTGTCACTGTTGTTTTAATTATCAATCGGTAAGCATGAATTTCATTAGACGAAATCTTAATAATATTCTTCCAAAACCCACAAATATCCGAAAGGCAGCCTTGCCAAAGCAAGTCACCCCGCTAAGGGTAAAAGCCAAGGCTCCACCAATCTAAGCGCCTGTCCACCACGAAGGTGCGGCTCGAACAACGTCTGTCTGGCATCATGATGATGATTTTTTTAATTATATAGAGATTTTGAACCCTAATACGAACATGGAACAACCACAGCCGTCATCATCAGATGATACCAAGAATACCCTGGACTGGGCTGCCCTGGCATATTTTCCGATCCGAGAAGGAGATGTTCGCTCATCACCATGAGACACCAAGAGTGGACAGTAGTGTTTGCTAGAATCAAATTCATTGTGGTTTATTGAATTTCATTTCTGACATTTCGAAATTCATCTGTTCACATAAATGAATACCAAAGCATTTTAAAAATCGAACGTTTATTCTCCTGGTTACGCTTGTTGTCACGAGTTATCATTTGATTTTCGCATGGAACTTATAGGTAGTCAATTTTATGTTGCCTAAAAACACCGACAAACCGACATGAATGACAATAGAAAATGTCTTAATATTTCTGTTCAAATCATATTAGTGACATCTATCTTCGTGTTCGCTGATATCGTTTATTGAAGCCACGAACACGCTTGGGAACTTGATGAGAGATGGTTCATGTCTGAGCTATTCTGGGCACATTTATTTGATCTAGATCAAATGATTCTATGGGTTTTGACAGATGGGATCGCTGCACATTTGAATCGGTCGTTATGGATTCTTGATCAATAGTGAAGATTGAGTTTCATGTCGGTTTGTCGGTGCTAAAAATCCAAGCATTTGAACCTACACGGAAGAAACAAAGTAACTAAAATTGAGTATTTTTAAACTTAAAATTGAGTGCTGTTGTTGAACTGGAGATATGGGTAAATTTGATTCTGCCCATTAGGTAAACATTACTCAATGGGTAAGTACTTCATTGACAACTCAATTTTGAGTAAAATGGAAGTCGTTGGCTTACTTTTATTATTTGACGTATATCAGATTTAAATACCGAAAAACAATTAATATGTTACGGTACTAAACTAGCCGTTATTGTTAAAAATCGCAGAAATTAAGAAACAAACAAAATCAATAAAATGATTAAGAAAATTTATGTTTTTATTCTATCATCACGAGAAAGGCACTATATTTTAAGTGTTGTATAACATTTGCTAACTAACCATGCGGAAAATTGCTCATTTTTTTATTTTTACAAATTTGATTGCATTAGGTTAAGTTTACCCACCATAAACTTTGGATACAGTTACTCAAATTTGAGTACTCTGGCATATACTCAACTTTGGCTTCCCGAACAGAACTCTAGAGTTGAGCGAAATGAACTTAATTTTGGGTACCTTGTTTCTTCCGTGTAAAGAGCATGACTTTTATCAAGACTGGATGTGAGTGTACTGGTATTACATTCTCGTTACACAGAAAAGAAAAGCGGTCCCGAAAATGAAAACGTACCGTGAACTAGTTCACGATTTCGAGATTTTTCGCTCTAAACGTTATTTAGTTCATGAGAACGCGATTCAGTTCACCGTGAATTTTTGCTTGTTCTCGAATTCGTGACTGTAGTTTACGGATCTGGATACGGATTTTTTCAGTGTATGTGTTGGTTCACCCAGGTATCAATCTATGTTTATTATTAATCGCATTCTTCTGTTTTCTTGGAAGTGGAAATAAGTTAAATTACGGTAATATGCGTCATCTTGTTTTGTCTGGCCGGAGATATTTTTTTAAGGGTAAAATGATAAGTACCGTTTGCAAAGGTTGAAATAAAGAATTTTCGTGTACTTTTCCAAACACGATGTATCGTGTACTTTGTAAACAAAGAGGCGAAGCAAGATTTAAGCTTTAAATACTTGAAACCCTTGGCACTTTCATGTAAACTACACGGAGAACATCGAAAATGCGGAAGAAGCATATTATATATCCTTTCTACGCTTTATTCCTTTTAAATCACTGCAATGCATAAAAAGTATGCATTGAATCAATATATTTTATGCATTGCAATACATTTTAGATAATTATTATTTTTCGTGCATATTGCGTTACCGGCGTTTTATACTTTAGGCACTTTAGGAGCTTAGACGATTTTGTGCAAATTTAATATTCTTTTGTCTACTGAAAGCGCGTGCATTTTGCGAAGTCCATTACCTTTTGCCTCAACGCTTTCCTTCCCAGAAGGTTTTTAGTAGTTTTGTGATGCAAAAATTGCTTTTTGGAAGAAGTACTTGAACAATTGTTGTTACGTCGTTGTTGGTAATCGAATTCATTGAAAAACGTTTGTTTTAAACCCAAAAGTATTTCATTGTTTTTCAATAGTTAGTTGAATTCTAAAGAACACATATGGACAAACCAAATGAGCCGGAGAAATCGCTGAAACGAAAACTGATGGTCAGGTTGTACATTGACAAACATGAGAACGTCCATAAAGTTGTGGATCATCTGCGCTACCATGGAAGGAGAGTGTTAAGGGCTTAGACTGAAGCATTCTCAACGGCATCCATTACATCAACATTTAGAATTGATGTAACTCTCAATCTGAACTAGATATTGAAAATTTAATCGCATCAGTTTGTATGCTTACTAACTAAATTGCGAGAGAAAGGGATAAAAGATAGGAGAAAATACATGGAGCAGCGATTCACCTTAACAGCACTTCTAACATATCGCAACTATAGAAGCGTTTAAGCGTACTCTACTATCTGCTCACATTGATTTATAATTTAGCCTAATTTTTTCCCCATTTTAATTTGCAAATATGCAAACATTTGATATTTGGAATGCATATGTATTTATACAAATATGCGTTGCAATGCATATATTCAAAGTAAGCTTGGAATGCATCAATTTGATGAGGGAACGTTCAATAATGATGTCACGCAAAAAGTTGCCATTTCGTCTTTTCGTTACGTCTTCATTCAAAGGTTTTTGCACTGAACAAAATTGTCGAAAAAGAAATGTTCTATCTGGTCGAGATACCAAGATACAGTATACTTTTTGAAAATTGATAGCGCCGCGTAGTGAGAAAATCTAAACTGTTCTCCGATGAAAAGGTCTGCAAGAAACCACCCAACCTTCTTTCACATCGTCTTCCTTCCCCAATTTCCTCTCAGAAATCAGTCGAGCTAGTTTTGCTGCACAGTGTTTGCAATTCTGGAAAAACATTTACGGAAGATAACAGAAAATTCCTAACCAAACATAAAAAAGAAGTAGCAAATTTTGCGTTGGATCGGAGTTTGATGGATGCTGTTTTGATTTGAGCTAGGATGTAAGCATATTGTGTCTAGTAAATCATTTAACACATGAAGAAAGATAGATTAGAGTTAGGTGAAAGATGTCCTCATCAACGATGATGAATGGTTTTAGTAGTTAGTGGGCAATATCCCCAAAAAACAGAGACAGTTTAGTTCTACTCTACGAGCGAGAGAGATAGAAAGGAAGGGGGGTGGTGCTTTGAAGAAAAGTGATTCGATAGATGTTTTCTTGTTATTCCCCCGCCGTTGAAAACGAGGGCGTGTGTGAGTGCATATTTGTTTAAAAATAGATACTCGAATATGTGTGAGGTAGGCTGGGGTTTGCGGTTTTACGAAAACAAATAATAAGGCCATTAATGGAGGTGGTATTTACCCTTGAGTGTCTCCTCCCTCTTCGGCCACCAGCAGTTCGTACTCCTGGGCGGCGTATCGATCCCAATCCGAGAGCTGCAACGAGAACCCGGAAGTGCAACGAGAAGAATAGCAAACAAAGAAAAAGAAGAAGAAGATTAAAATTTCAGGACTATTGAACAGGGCGCTACGCTCGGTTGGAGCCGGATTCCTACATCGTCATTATCACGTTGTGCGAATGGATCCCGCTGTTTCGTGCTCCATGTACTTCTCCAGGTTGAAGAACGTATCGAAGAAGATGGGCGTCATCTTGCATCGTTTCAGATCGGCGAGCGTGACACAGCCGGGCGTGGTCGGTTTGATCATATCCAGCATCTGGGGAGGGGAAATCGATCAAATCGAACAGGTGATTACCCAATCGTAAATCGTAAATCACAACACACAAAACAAATTCAGTCCATACCTGGTACAAACAGTCTTCAAAGGGTAACGTCTCGATGCCGAGCGATTCCATTCGGTGTTGCTGCTCTTCGTAGAAGTACTCCAGCTCATACATCGACAGCATTCCAGTCCCCATCGACGTCCATGCAGCGGAACCAATACTCAATCGCCGTTGGATGGGTCTTGTCTTCCTCTGCCAGCAAGAACCACACAAAGTCCGTGTAGGACATCTTCGGCCCATTGGGCCCTAACACAATGGGGTTAGGATTGCCTCGCCGGGGGCCACGCGTCACACAACCCGAAAAGATCCGCTCGATCATGCGGGATGAGAGTGCTGAAAGGCATGACTCATGCTACATTGAATCATCAGTAGGAAAAAATCGCAAAATCACTCACCATGATCGTTATGCCGGGCCAAATCCTGCTGATCGATGTACAGATCGTGATCCCTGTCAAGCTCCCAAAACTTGCAGTAGATGACGTAAAAGTGCTCGTAGCTAAAGTACGCCATGATCTGGTTGATGTCCTCCTCTTCCTCCAGCAGCTGTATCACATCGAGCAGGTTGCTCTTTCTCAGTTCGGGTACCGAAATCTTCCCCGTCCAACTGCGGTTCACATTGTAGTAGATTCGAGCTATCACCGTGTGGACGTAGCGTGAGTGGAACTCGGCCGCCTCCTTGAGGAACGCCAACCCCGGGTGGGTATCGACGACGTCCTGTATCAGAGAGACAAAGTCCTCCGGAAGAATGTACGGTCTGCTGCGGTCCCCATGGGACATGATGTAGGTAAAGCGGGACGCTGGATCGTGGCAGAAGGTGGTCATCCTAAAAGGAAATTATCTGTTAGTGATAATCCTGTTTGGGAGAATTATGAAACTCACTGTCGCCAGAAGCTGATAAATTTGTCACCGTTCACGCAGCCACTGGCCGTCAGCGGGGTGCACATGAAGAGCGGTACTCGCCAGTACAGTGGCACTTGGCACATGGTGACAATCTTGTGGAACTTGTCCCGACTGCACTCGTAGTTTGGCATACTCTCGAAGACCTGCTCCAGCCGTTGCATGGTCGTTTCCGTCGTAATCGCTGGCGGTGGCTTGCCATTCGGGAAGTGGAATCTGAAGAGGGAAAATGGAAACAAATTTGAAATGATTAGCTGTCGGTTTTTTTTCTCAGTCCACAGACCTTGAGGGTTCGCACCCAAATATTACTCATACCCAGTCAAATGCCAGTCAGCTCAACCCTTGCCAAAATAAAATCCGACGACGATGACGGCAGCTATTAGACAAGAAATGTTCATTTACAAATTAAATTATACATTCGCCATCCATTTCGCGAGTGTGCATGTAAAAAAAAAGCTACGACGGATCATGTCTGGTCGCTTCAACTTTCGAAAATCCTGTTCTCTGAACTAGTGCCAGCAAAATTTTTCGGTCGCTTTTTCATTCATAAAATTGCTAAGCTGTCTCGTCATATAATATGAGCCGGTAATAACAACAACAACAGCAACAACGAGGAACTATGTGAAGAAGCGATGCCGCGATGCAGCCTGGTACGTGTCAAAGTTGACGGGTTAAATTTTCCCGGAGATGGTGGAAATTTTCCATTTGATGCAAAGCGTGATTAAACCGGAAAATTGAAGAGGAATTTAAGTATGTTGTTGCCTTTTTGTTGTGGTGAGAGCCATTTCCACTTTTGCGGTTGTCATCGTTTCAATTTCAGAGGAATTTCGAATGGTTTTGAGGCAAACCTAACTTTTTGGAAATCCTTTGAACTCGTTTCGGAAACACATGTCTCAACGAGCAGTTTAATTTTAGCTTTGTTGATGGTGTTGTAAGTTGAAAGCAAAATTGATTGTGATTTGTGGCGGATATTATTGGATTCGGCTCTGTGCCGTTTGAATCAAGTTAGTTAGATTTGCATCATAGACTAAAGGACGAACACGAAATTATTGCGACACCGAAAATGTCATGCCAATTTTCTTACAATGTTTAGAATCAAACCAAAATTTTAGGGTAGTCTTATACATATATTTACTTCAAAAATCAAAAGAAAAGTTAATCGATGGAGCCTTGAGTGTAAAATTGAACGCATTTTCGCTTGATGACCTCCATCAAAGTCTTTACAGTGTCATCCGGTACCAGTTTCTGAGTTTTTTTTTCATTTTCTTAACATGTCCTTCTCGTCTTTGACTGTCTTTTTGCTCTTCCGAAGTTCCCGCTTCATCATTGCCCAGTACTGCTACACCGGGCGCAGCTCCGGACAGTTTGGCGGTTTCATGTCCTTTGGAACAAAATGGACAGAATTGGCCTCATACCACTCCAGGACACTTTTAGAATAGTGGTATGATGCCAAATCTGGCCAAAATAGCGGAGCTTCGTCGTGCTGCTGCAAGAACGGCAAAAGGCGGTTCTCGAGGCACTCAGATTTATAGATCTCGCCATTTACTGTGTCCTTTGTCACGAAAGGCTCACTCCTCAGTTCGCAAGAGCAGATGGCCTGCCAAATGAGATATTTGGAGGCGAACTTCGACATTTTCTTCTTCTTAAATTTGTCGTCCACATAGAACTTGCTCTTTCCGGTGAAAAACTCCAACCCCGGAATTTACTTAAAATCGGCTTTTATATACGTTTCGTCGTCCATCACACAGCAGCCATATTTTGTCAGCATCTTCTCGTAGAGCTTCCGTGCCCGAGTTTTAGCCGTCGATTGTTGCCACTCATCGCGGTTTGGGAAGTTCTGTACCTTGTATGTATGTAGTCCAGCTCTCTTCTTTACATTCTGGACGTAGCTCTGCGACATGCCGATCTTTTTAGCCAAATCACGGCTTGAGACGTTGGGATTTGCTTTAATCATCCGCTTCACCTTTCCCTCCGTCTTTTTGTTATCCGGTCCCGGTTTTCTTCCAGCTCCTTTGCCGTGGTTCAACGTCAACCGCTCCTGGAACCGCTTCAACACTCTGGAGACGGTTGAATGGTGAATGTTCAACATTTTTTTCCCAACTGCCGGTGCGACAGGTCAGGAAATTCCAGGTGTTTGGAAAGAATTTGTTCTCTCGACTCGCGTTGGTTCACCTCCATTTTCGTTGAATCGAAAAACACGACTTCGAGTTTGACAGCATGTAAACAATACACATCAATGAGAAAGTGTGCAAAATTTGGTTGATTTTTACCCAATGGTAAAAAAGTTATGCCCTGTTGAATGTGTCGCAATAATTTCGTGTTCGCCCTTTACCCATCTTATTATTTTGTTTATACCTATCCTGAGTCAAAAACAAATGTACTTAATATCTACCTTGGTTTTTTTTTATCTATACCTAACCTAATTATTGTGTAGCAGCGGGTGTTCCGCTTCGTCGAATCTGATGTCTTTTTGGGTAGTAAGTTGAAGAGCCATGTGTAACCGTTGCCTTGGTCTTTGTTTAGTAGATTTGTGTTCTGTTGTTTGTTTATTTCTAAGCTTTCTGCGACATCTAATTTCCAGGGTGTAGATGTAGTCCGTAATATTGTGATGTCATTCGTCGTTATGTCGTGATTTTCCGCGAAGATGTGTTCTGCGTCTGTTGATTTGAAGTAATGTGAAATTCCTTTCTCGTTCTGTTTGACAGCCTTAGTTACCTCCGCTAGATGCTCCTTGAACCTTGTTGCCAAGGTTCTCTTTGTTTGACCTACATATATTTTGCTGCAGTGTTTACACTTGATTCTGTATACCCCTGCTCTGCCCAAGGTGTCTACTGAATCTTTAGTGGAGCCTAACATCGATGCTAATTGGTTGTGCCTACTAGAGAAAACTAAGTCTAAACCAAATTCCCTAAGTCGTGGTTTTAGCTTTTGTGCATTGTCTTTATCGAAGGGGATGGATACACGTTTCAGGGCTTCAAGTGAGTTTGAGAGGGTTGTTTGTGATTTCCTATGAAGATGTTTTTCCTTTTTGTTGATGATCGCTTGAATTGTCCTCTTTTCGTACCCATTGAGTCTGGCAGTTTCGAAGATATATGCTAGTTCTTTGGCTTTTCCAGTTTTATTGAGAGGAAGGGTCAGCATCCGGTGGATCATGTGGTGGAAAGTGGACATTTTGTGCTGAAAAGGATAGAGGATTTCCCATAGGGGCTCCTTTTAATTGTTTATAGAATGATCCTCTGAAAGTGAAGTAGTTCTCTTCCATGCAAAGTCGAGTCAGCTTAAGGTACATCCGCACCTTTCGCTTCCATGTTGTGTCATCCCCTTGATTCAAAAGCCAATCTTCTAGAAGGTTAATTGCGTCCTTGATCGGTACGCTAGGGAAAACGGCCGTGACGTTGAAAGATACCATTGCTTCATTGTCATTTATATGACCTGATGACTGTAGCTGTTGTACAAATTCCTGAGAGTTGCGCACTGAGCTTGTTGGGAATTGCTCGGAGATACCTTGAAATTCTTTTACTAGCCATTTTGCTGGGCTGGAAATCCTACAGATGAAACAATCTCCCTCATTTCGTTTCCGGGTTTGTGGACTTTTGGGAGGCCTTCAATTCTGGGGAGGATGGGGTTTGGTTCGCGAAGACGGACTGCTGCATCCCCTAATACTGCTTTACACTCCTTGAGTGTTTTGTCCACGTGTTTCACCATGTTTGGCAGGGGGTCTACCCGAAGCTGCCTATAAGGACCATTACTGATCTTAGAAGCCATCTGCTTGTCGTAGTCCTCCTTATCCATGATGACGACTCTGTTGCCTTTGTCTGCTATTAGGTAAAAAACAGGCTTTGACTTCAGCTCCTTAACGATGCGAATTTCCTTCTCGTTGTTGTGTTTTTGTTTCTGTCCGTCCTTAATAATGTTCGAAGTTATAGTTCTGGCTGTGTTTTGTAAAGATGTCGGAAGAGTGTTTGTAATTGCTGTCTCCACGTCGATGATGATCTGTTCCACGAAGTAAAGTGTATTTTGACGGCGTTTAGCAGTGAATATCAACAATCACACATTCAAAACTGCCTCTCTTTCATTTTTATGACTGTCCCTTTTTTACTCACGAAAAAGTTACTCAATTTCCGTAGAAAGTGTCGGTAAACGGTGGCCGTTGGTTCCGCCGATTTTCTGGCGCGATCCGCTCTACGACGTTTTGGTGAGAATATTTCCGGACCACCAAGGTTGCAGAAGGGCAAGGGCCAGGATTTGTTTGATATTGATTGGAAACGCCAACGTAGTGGGCCATCAAACGCAGAAAAAGGTCTGTAAAGTCTTCGAAAAGGCCAAATGTCCTGATCAATCGGAACGGAACAGACGAACCGACGAACGAAACACCTGGGGCCTCTGCTGAACAACCGGAGGATCGCGAAGACGAACAGCAAGAGCGTCACAGAGGAAACAGAAGAAGAAATTGCGTGGAATCCGAGAACGCTTCGTTGAAGCCTAGGAGATTGAAACGACAATGGAAAGAGAACAAGAGTGATGATTTTTTCTATAATAGATTAAGTGACCGCGATTTCGGCGTAAGATAAGCTAATCATTATTTTCCTTTCTGAATTTTAAATCTCTTTGATGGGAAAATGACGATGTTGTATCTTGACCTGAATAACAAACCTACTTTCGATATATTTTAATATCATTAAGCCCTTTTGACATATCGATTAACATCTGTCAACGCAGCACTGTCAGGAGCCCGAAATCAGGCTTCCGTTCGACGCTCTTGCTTTCCTCTAGGAGCGAAAGCATATACTAAAGAACAATTTTAGTGTTATTCCAGCCGTATAACATCCCTCGCGCCTTTGTTGATAAAACTACAATGAAAACCGTTTTGTCTACCAACACATCCTAAGCTTCTTTAAAGTCGAAATGTGTACAAAGTGGCCTACTCTAAAGACGGTTGTGAATACAAATTAAAAAAAACTGTTTAAGACCATAAAGATTTTGAAAATATTCTAGTGAAAGATGTTATGACAACTTGTGAACCTTCATAAAACCCATTGGCTGCTATGAAAACCAGCTTACGGCCAAATGGCCACATCAGTCAAACTTCACTGCGATATTGTTTTTGTTGTTCTGCTTTGTTTGATTCTCTGCTCTTCGGATTCGTTTAGCAGTAGATAATATCTAGGAAAAAAGTTCCAGTGTTGCGGGATTTTTTATTAAACCAAAATATCCAAAACAAATTGAGTTTTTACAGCGTATCTTGCTCCAAATCATATGCACATTTAATTTTATGGTGAATATTGGCACAACAAGAGCCGAAAGTTAATGTGCCTTGGAAATTATGCGAGTTTAGAACAACAAATACAAAATTAAAACAAATATATTCGATAAATTAGTCACGAATTTCCTGAAAATTTATTGAATTCAGTAACGTTATCTGAGAGAATGCTGAAATTGGTCTCCGATCTACAGTTCATTTGCCATACATTTACAATTTGATGCATTTGTTTTTCCACGTTTCAATTTTATTTCAATATTGGAAAAAATCACACTTTTGCCAAAAAGCAAATTTATCTTCGCAATGACTACTATAAAACCTATTTACCGTTTAATGCATTTACAGGGACCAAAATGGTTTTTCAAGCCCCTCATTTACAGTATTGGACAAAACATTTGCAACCAGTCAATCCCAATCATGAAACTCTACTTATTATTGATTCGTTAACAGATAAAAATGTTTATCCCAATGACAATAAGATAAATTTATTACATGCAACAATTAACACATACATGTTCGGAAACAACGCTTACTAACCTCACGGGATACATTAAAATTAAACACGTTATAATAGCTGTTGAAGACACGAGCCATGCTTAGCACAGGTTTGTGTTTGCCGTTGTTGGTCCTTGAGTGCTGGTTAATGAAGAAAGATTGTAAACGTAGGTTTCGTCGTTGAGTGTTGATGTTCAAGAGACTAAATAAAGTGGAACAGTCGATGTTTCCCTGAAGAAGGTCACCAACGAAACATGCTTTGGCCACCATACGCCTCCCTTCCAACAATTCCAGCTTAATGAGCTTACATCGGCTTTCGTAGCTTGGCAATCTGCGAGGGTCTTGCCAACGAAGATGTCGTAAAGAAAAGCGTATAAACCTCCGCTAAACGGCTTCGATCCTCTGGACTGCATTTTGGTAGAAAGGAGACCAAACGACAGCGCAGTACTCCAAAAAAGGACGAACCAAAGAGCAGTATAGTGCCTTCAGACAATAAACATCTTTGAAGTTTTTTGGGAAGCGTAAGATGAACCCTAGCTGCGACGAGGCTTAAGAAACTATATAGGCAATGTGGTTCTCGAATGACAGTTTGGTGTCTAGCATTACTGCCAGATTCTTTACTGTTGTTTCACGTTTCAAGCGCGTTCCTCGAAGGATGTAGTCATGGAGATACATCGCACGTTTTCGGCCAAAAGAGATAGTCGAGCATTTGGATACATTTAAGGACATTCTGTTGATCCGGCACCAGTCGTCGAACACTTGTAGTTCCTGCTGAAGAAAGTGGGCGTCTTCTCGACATTTTATGACGTAATACAGTTTTAGTTCGTCCACGTAGGATAATTTGAGGCATCTGAGGACCAAGTTCACGTCGTTCATATATAACAGAAAAAGGAATGGGCCAAGCTGCCTGCCTTGTGGAACGCCGGATGTTACTGAAAAGCTGGACGAGGCATAATCTGAAATCTTCACAGACATAGACCTCCCAGTCAGGTATGAGCGGAGCAGTTCGAATAGCTTAGACACAGCACTTACTGCAGCAATTCCACGATAGTTGGCGACTGATCGTTTGCATCCCTTTTTGTGTATTGGAAAAACAAACGACTCTTTCCAGCATTCGGGAAACACACCGGAAGTTAATGCCAAATTGAAAACCGTATCCAAGGGCGCAGCGAGTGTGTTAAGGCAACGTTTCAGAACAATTGAAGGAATACCATCAGGACCGCATCCGGTTGAATTTTTCATCTGCTTCCCGGCTACATTGAAGGTTTATAAAAAGTCATTTGGGAGAAAAATGTCTTTTAGTTTGTACAAAACAGCACTTTTCATGTTTATTATAACAAAAAAAATCATTATTCATGCATAACAATTCATGAAAAAATAAAAAAAAATAAAAAGTCAATGTTTTCCTCCTGGACAAAACAAGTGCAACTTCGCGTGTTGTTTACCAAATTCAATTTGACTTTCAATATTTCGTAGCGAATCCTTTATTTCAATTACGGCCTTGCATCTGCGAGGCATAGACTCGATCAGGTGGTCAATGAAGTTTTGTGGAATTGCTACCCAAGCCTTTTGGATTTGTGCATCTTTATTTCGAACACCTTCACGATCAATTCGCTGATTCACGATCTCCCACTGGTTCTCGATAGAGTTCAGATCCGTAGATTGAGGCGGCCAGTCCATCACCATTATTTGGTTATCCTTAAACCACTGTTTGACCACTTTGGCGGTGTGCTTAGGGTCGTTATCCAACGGGATAATCCAACAATCCATTTTAAGGGCATATTCCATTCAGCATAAGACAGCATAACATCTTTTAGGATGTTACTGTACATGAAACGGTCCATGATTCTATCGATTCGATGAATTGGACCAAGGCCGTTCGCAGAAAAACCTCCCCAGACCATCACATTGCCTCCGCCATGCTTCACCGTCTTCTGGCAGTACCGTGAATCTAAGCGTTTTCCAGTCGGTCGACGTACAATCCCGGCAAATCCCGTCGCTTCCGAAGATGTTGAACTTCGACTCATCACTGAACAGAACCGTCCGCCATTTCTGCACATCCCAGCCAATATGAGATTGAGCAAACAGGAGTCGTTTCTTCTGGTTCCTAAGTGAAATCGGAGGTTTCTTCGCAGGGCGTCGAGAGAATAATCCCACTTCAACGGAACGTCGTCTGATTGTCCGGTTCGATACAGATAACTGTAAATCCGTTTGCACCTTGAAGGAAGATTTGGAAAGATCCTTCTTAATGCATCTGACGATCTCTCTTGAAGTGGTGGACCGTGGTCTTCCATCTCTATTGTCCACAGAAATCTTCCCGAATGAACGAAATTTTGAGCACAGTCTTGTAACGGTCCATTTTTTCACCTAGCATTTGTCACAAATCGTTTTTTGTGACATTCCGCCCTTGTAATCATAGATTATTTACTTTCGTAGTTCCAATCCAAGGCTGTCATGGGCCATTTTGGTGTCTAATAACATAAATATAAGGAAATCATGAGTATTGACCTTTCTCAATGTTTATCATGCAATATTTACCTTGTTATGGTAAAATAACGCAAGTAAGAACACTTTTATCAACAAACGAAACCCTTTCCACCTTTTTTTAAACACTTCTAGAGGAAGAAATCCAAGAAAGCGAGAACTGCACTTGTTTTGACCAGCGCAAAATGGCTCTTGTCAACAAAACACTGCCGGTGAACTGTAAGTTGACAGCTGATTGCTGCAATAATCATGTAGTAAACAACTAGACTCCTGAACCAGCAACTGCAGTAACTTGCTCGATTTCGATTTCGAAAGCGAAACATTGAAGTTTTCTGATGCTTTTTATGTTTGCTCGATTTGAGTTGCGAAATTGAATCGACACCACAAGATATATTTAAAACTGACTATAATTTATTCAAAACGCTTAGATACATTCGCTCGGGCCGGAAAAATCACGGTTTTAACTTGGTCACATTCGGGAAAGATTACATGCCCCTTCAAACTTGACGAGCTAAAAGTAGCCAATTAGGCTAAGTGGCCTTGAACGCACGCACACTACAACGCCATTTAAAACAAAGGAGAGCAAGTAAGTAGGAAAATCTTTTGGAGGAAAACAAACCATCATTCCTCTGCATGTGCTAGAAAAGGAAAGGTGATTAAACGTCAAAAAGCCTAATGGTAACAGTTCCCAACCTAGCCAGCATCCTTCCTTTTTAAGTAAACTGTCACTTATCGATCATCCAGTTCAATCGAAAGCAGCAGGGCAGTTATGAATTTGCTGCTACAGTGCCCATGAGAAGAAACAGCCAAAAAATGTTTCACAACTGAATAAGCAATAACTTACGTACTTGGCTAGACAGACAGACAGACAGCGAGAACGAAACAGACAACTGGGGCCAATGTGCCGAAACAATAACCGAAAGAGAGCCATCGACGACGACGACGCCGGATTCGGACTGACACTGAAAATACATATGTTACCATTACACTAGATGGAGGAATCCGGGTGCTGCAATAAATCTCAGTAGGATCAATTATGTTCCACAGCCCGTCAGTTCAGTAGTAGAGAACACGCAATGCGGGACTAACTTGCGAATGAGCGGATTTTACGCCACAGACCCACGGCATAAAAGGCACGATCGTTTGCTTCATTTCAAGGATAAATTCCTCAGTCTGAGTAGAACTGATCCCGTCGTCATTGCAGTCAGCCAGCCAGTGCGTTAAGAAAATTTATGATTTTTCACTTGAAACGGGTCGACAGACGGGTGGTGTTTTGACAGATGAAAGTGGTGCTGTTTTCAAGTGGATTTTCTTATGGGTTGTTTGGCGACTCAACAAAAGGGTCAGTAGGACGATTTAAGATGGTCTTACAATTGTGCATCGTAAATCAGAGGACGAATATGTTCATTTGTAGACTCTTTTAGCATGGGGTATCATTAAACTTGCCACAAAATAAGACTAAATCAAACATGGTAATTGCTTGTAAGGTCATTTGGAACATGAAGATAAAATGAGCATGGGACAATCATGCATTCAACGGCGATCTAATAAGTTCTTTTTATAGGTTTTTGTGCTCACTAAACCGGACGGAGAATTCAACCCACTGACTTTGGCTTGATAATTACGGTGACATCAGTCAGTTTACACTCATCCTTGCACACATCTTATCGCGAAACAAGTCGTCTACAGCGGAATACTTACTGTGGTATGTAGGGAGCTTTCGTTGAATTTTTCAGGTGCCGCTGAAGCGTCGTATGAATGTTTGGCGGGATCAGTCTGTTGACAGGTTTGGACTGTAGGGACAAAACGAGAAAGCAGAAAGGAAAATATCAGAAAAATGTTAAATCTCAATTAGTGGAAATGTTTCCTCACGCCACCCCGTCAGAATGCGCCGCAGATTGACCGGCCTGCTGTTTCGGTATTTGCCTCGAGGGACTATGAATAGCGAAGCAATACATGCACACCACTACATGCACACGTGCTGACGGCGGCGTCGACGAGGACTCTGAGTTGGTTTGTCGGTTGTTTCCGCTTGCTGGGTGATTTTTTGTCTCACATGAGTAATTGGCTGGCTGGCAGGCAGGCAGGCCCGGGTCGTGAGAGGTGAATTTTGACAGTCGTAGATGAAAATGAGAAGAAAAAAAAGGGAAAACTAAAACCAAAAAGAGCGGTCATTCACAACATTTTCGCTATTTCACGCAGTAGACGGTTGAAAGAGGCGTGTAAGTCATGTGGATTATTTTTGTATTCACGTAAACTCGAATACCAATTATAATTAAGATCCTCATCCGATCTTCAGGAAGTCAAGTCATGCTGAAGATAATGAATTCACAAGGAATGATTTTAGAGAACTTTTCTAAAAAAATCTTAATAAATTCTCAAGCGATTCGTATTGGGGTGCTGAGGGATAATGCTAGGAAATTGTGGTACTGATAGAGAATAATGCAAAATTTAACATAGAGACTGTTCCAGAAAGTATAAGCACACCTTATTTTAACGGTCACTTTGAATATAATGAAATATTTCAACATGTTTTGGCTTCGTCCTTTTGTTTGCACATTTCTGAATGACATGGCATCAAAAAAGTGCTCAGTTTTGTGTTACCTATCAAAATGCGCTGTCTTACTCCAGAACAAAGAAAAAGTATCGTGCACAAATGGTGCACTGCTGTGAGCGGACTCTCCTTGAGAAAATTGGCCAAGGAGGAGGGTGTAAGCGTCGGAGAACAGTGTGCGTTTGAAGATGCGCCGAAGAGTTATGGTTTGGCAGGCAATATACGTGTGTGGTAAAACATCTAGTCTTTTCATCACAACGGAGACGATGAACACTCAGAAATACGTTAAGCAATGTCTCCAGAAGCGATTATTGCCGATGACCAGGCAGCACGAAGATCAAGTAGTGTTTTGGTCTGATTTGGCGTCATGTCATTACGCAAAGGACACTTTAGAATGGTACAAAAGCCAAAATGTATGATTCGAAATACATGAATCCGCCGAATCGAGACTTTTTGGGCTTTAACCAAAGCAAAGCTTCGAAAATTCATAAAACCAGCGGACGACATCCAAAAATTTAAAAAAGATTGGCCAAAAGTGGTCAAAATGGTGGGAAGTACCACTGTGCAGAAGTCACTAATGGGTCATGTTCGAGGTAAAGCTAGGAGTCTTGGCTATGATTAAATATTTTGATTAAACGAGAGTAAAATATCATATAAAAACAAATACAAATATGATTTGCCAAATAAAATCATTAGAACTAAAAAAAACATGACTTTTTTGTTATTTTGTGCTTATACTTTCTGGAACAGTCTATACTACATTATATTATAACCAGCATTGGGCATGCCTCGTTGCTGAACTTCGATATACGTTTACACTCTGGCCACTCAAATTAGAAATTTGCATTAATATGTTTCTCATTTTTTTCCGATTTTCCGCGACTGCACTGAAAATTTATTTTCATAAATTAGCTTTCACTCGTTTCGTAAACATGGATTTTGTACTTAGAACAAATGTCTCCTATGTAGTAAGAATCATTTGTATTGCTTTTTATCTGATGAAATGCTATCATTACACCATTTTCTATAATGCATGCAATGATTTTCGTGAAAACCAGCCAATCGCTGTTTCTCTTTTATCGTTATCATGCATGATGGTGCTGCTGCTGGCATGGGCAGGAATAGTTTATGTATGTATAATTTCATACTCATACTGTCTTCGCTTCGGCAAGACATATAGTAAAATTGGAACTATACAGAGAAGATTAGCATGGGCCCCAGTGCAAGGATGACATGCAAAATCGTGAAGCGTTCGCATTTTTCCCTGCCTTCGGTTCAGAAAGGGGTATGGGCGCGTTCTGCCAGCTTGGTCGCCGGAGTTTCATGTGTGAATAGGCTGCCACATAAACGTTCAAAAATGCCTGAACCAAATTTTTCATATAGTGTTGTAACATCATATGTTAGGATAAAGGGAGGGACCATCAGAGTACCCGAGTGAAGCGATTTGGATAGGAACAGTGAGACTGCAACTTGTTGTTGTTAACATTTCGTGAATAAAGGGCGGGTTCTTCTCCCCACCTAATGGGACTCTTAGCTAGGCTCGGTTATTGGTGTGGTTTCTGCGAACTTGTTTCTGGAAGGAGATTCTTTCTAGACCCCTGTAGTTTTGGGTTGCGCGTAAGTGTATCTGCTTACGGGCCCACAATACGTTTTTGGCCCTTCATACAGGAACATAATGAAACATTTACCACAGTACCACCTTGATCAAATCGTTTAATTAAAACAGTCCACTGCTATAGGCAGTTGCCTTGCTATATTAGATGGAAGTTCAGAAGTTCATCATCATGTATCTTTTCACGAGTCACCATGGCCTAGTGAGATCAAACACGGATTCAGTAACAGCTCTTCCCATAAATGCAGGTTCGAAACCCATTTCAGATATATAAAAAAATATTAGAGGTGCGTTATATCAGGGATGTAACCGCGATGTTCGTGTAGGACCGTGTTGGTGTATAGTAATTATGGTATCATTTAATTTAATCATATTATTGCAACTAATAAGTAACTTTAACTAATTTATACATAAATCAAGTTGGTTAATATTTAAACTTTGCATTATTTTACTTTGACCTGTCCCTTCTTATAAAATTTGCTACATTCGTCACATAGGAACAAGTTGTCACATAGGGACAAGTTGTAACAAGCATCGCTTTCACAGGTAGGTTCTCGGCTGCGGTGTGGCTTCGAAAGCGGATGGCGCTCATGCTTTTCGCTTTTTCAACCACATTTCGAGCTGATAAAGTAGATCTGTTAGTAAGGCTTGTTCGTGGCAAAATCTGGACACCCCTAAATACGTATATCTCTGGAAATACTTCATCAGCGCGTGAAATATTTCGCTGACTGATAACCGTATGTCTGTTCATGGTGTAAAATCAATTTTTGGTGATACTACAAGCTTTTAGATCGAAGATGGCGTAGAAACAAGAGCAAGAGCGTGAACCTATTGTGTGCGGTCGCAAGGAAAATCCGGATCTGTCAATAAGAAAACAATGCAAAAAAGCTTGGATGTTTTGGAATGGTATAAAGCGAATGAAGTCCACGTGGTACCGAAAGAGGCGAATCCACCTAACTGCACGGAGTTGAAACCTATCGAGCGGCATTGGGCTTTCGTGAAGCGAGAACTCTCGCAATATAAACAACAAGCTACAACTATAGAAAAAATCCGAAAATCTTGAACAAAAGCAGCTAAATCGGTTGCAGAGAAAATTCTTTTTTAATTTGTGACAAAATGTTCGTAGATCTTTGTATTGTTTTCGTACAATGCACGAATATTCTTACTGTATGAACAAATGCTTCGTGCTTTTGACAGTTGCTCGTGTGCTATTAATTACGAAGGTAGCTTCATAAAAAACAACAAATCCGTTTCGTTGCAGAAAACAACCAATAGATTCGCTAGTTCAACGTTCGATTTCGTGGTATAAACTAAAATTATTTTTTCAGTGTGCCATAGTTTTGCCGATACAAGCAAACTAGTAATATACTATGATGAATAGTTTTGATTTTTGAGATTTGACGGTTGTTGTATAGGCCGTCCTTAATGGTACGACGCCAATAAAGTTCAATAAGTGCCGAAACTTATGAATCCTCCAAACTGTCCTTGAGCAATCGACACATTTTGGGCTCTGAACAAGAAAACATGTTAAAGCAGCAGATACCATCGAAACATTTGTGAACGACTGAAAAAAACCGTGTCTAAAACAATTGCGACGAAGTCGGCGCAGAAACTGGTGAGTGGCATGAGGGCAAAAGTAGTGCGTTCCAAGGCTTAGGATTAACTATAATAAGATTTTTTTTATGTGCTGCATTATACATGAGAACATTATAGAGAAATGTTTCATAAAGTCAAAATAAAATTTCCTCCAAAAAATTGTTTATATCTTGATTATTACTCGTTGTTATACTTTCTGAGACACCCTATAAGTTGTTGTGCTGCTTTTGTCGTGTAGCTGTCATTCGTCGTTCATAAGCAGATGACTTAAGAAGACATTTGTGACCGGAGCTTCTAAAGGGTGAATTGGTCAAACATAATTAAGGGCACACTGATTTATTATATTAATGATCCATCTTTATTTCTCTTTGAAGTTCATCGTCTACAAAATATAGGAAAAATATTTGATTAAAGCCCGATTCAAAGTAAATTTGGACGCATTCAAGCGATCATAACTCAAGAATTAAACAACATACACGGTTCATCAAAACGTCAAACAAAAGGGTATTCAGCTTTAAAACGATATATCAAGCCCAATAATTGAAAAGGGCCTAACTCCAAAATGTATTCAGTAATAAAGTATTTCTCCAATCAATGTGTATACCGCACGAGAATTTTTTTAATATCTTTATGCAAAAATGTAAGCAAAAAACTTGCGTTCGGCTGACTTTTGAATCGAAAATGCTTCAATTTCATGCATTTCTGAAATCATTTCATAACTATTTTTTGCTTTTGTCTTTTCGTACCACTACATAAACATTACAGCAAATATAATACCTTGTACTTCGTATACGTTGGAAACAGACATCACACTGACGATTCTCTTTGTCAATCTTGACACTGTTAAAAAAATTCGATACATGAAATGAAAGGGATCAAGGGTCGATCACAAATTACGTTTGCGATTTCTGAAAAGCACACGAGTATATAATCGAGTTTATCATTGATTTTACTTAATGTTACAAGAATGTGAAAATGTTGCACCACGCAATAAAGTAAAGTGAGGAATCTCAGCTGTCATATAAGTGAGACGTTTAAGCGATCCGTGAAAAAAATCAAAATCTACACTGAAAGAAAAGTGTCCAAAATTTAACGTGGACAGGCTTTAATCATAAACTACCAAACGATTGAAAAACCTATTTCTTGTAGCATAACCACACATTTTGAAATGCCCATTTCGCACATTTTCCCAAATGTGTAACACCTTGGTTACAATTCAAAACAAATTTTAAAAATATACAAAACTTTTTTAATAAAAACGAAAATGGTATTGCGTACGAACCAAATCCTAAATAACAAAGTGTTTTTTACGAACAAATTTAGTTTGTGAGAGATTTTAGAGGAATACCAAGGTTGCATTCTCATGGATTTCGGTCGGCATCCTGGGCATAATTTCTATAGATGGTAGATTGAGCAGAAAATAATGGGATATTTCATGAAAATTTAAGTCAGCTAACGCCTGTTGTATGAAAGATAGCAAACATGTTGTATGGCGCATGAAAGATTGTGAACAATTTCGTTGTTTACGCCTCCTTTGGCTTGGAATCAACCCTTTAAGGTGCAGGACGAAATTTTTATTTTGGAAACGCTATATCTCAATGGTGCCTTAACCTTTCCAGCTAAAACTTTCACTTTAATCAAGGGGAATTTTAGTCCTAAATTTTGGATACATGCACCTCCCTCCAACTCACCCCTCCTTCTTTTCGTGGCCGAAACTAGGTGGCTTCGAGGGTATTTTTCGTGATGATATTGAAATTGTTTTTATTTTTCACTTGTTTTTATAAATGGTTGTATGGTTTTTAGTTAGTTCTTAACACAAATGGTACATGAAAAGTATAAGAATGGGTATATACATATGTTTCGAGATGTTCTAAGTCGTCAAAACTCTGATCATCACCTATGTCGCTATGACATCCGAGCATAGGACCTACATACATTAAACATGTACAGCAATGTTCAAGAATTGTGTAATAACTATCGGTCATCCATCTTCATTCATATCAGTCGTTCAAGTCTCTCCAATTTGTCCTGGAGTTCAGGTCAAATGATCTACTCGATCAACTATGACTGAGCTACTGTCCTTGGCAACGCAGCAAACCCAAGCGGACTCAAAGAAGCTATACGAATGGAATATAGTCCATTTTCCTCCATATAAGGTGTTATAGGTTCTAGAAATTATGCTGAAGTTTGGGTTGTTCGTTGCCATTAGTTCAAACAAGACTTATGTAATGCCCTGTACGAGGGGAAATTTTACGCGCTTGTTAATTTTTTTTTTTCAGTGTAGTCAAGAGACAGTTCAGTGGACAATTGGCTGCTACCCTTAATTCTGTCCATAAGAAAAACATTGGATCATCAAGCAGAATCTGAACAGCAATGGAAAGGTAACTCGGAATGCTGCAGAGATAGTTGAAAAAAAAAATGGCAAACCAGTAAGACCCACAATGTGGCCAAGAAATAATGACAGGTATCCAACAAAAAGTCGATTAAATATTTATTAAAAACCACAATGTAATAAAATTTTCTGATATTTTCAAAAATAAATTGCCATCAATAATATTTACCTTGTGCTCTTAAAATTCCGATTATTTCTAACAAGTTCCGAACTAAAGCTGACCTCATGCGTCCCGATTCTAAGTGACCTATGCTTTAATTCTGAATTAAAGCTTTTCAATGCCTACGAAAAGGATTTTTAGATGTTAAAATTAATTAAAGGGAATCGTAGCTCGGATTTGCTGGGGTCAATAGCATAGCTGATCTGTTTGATCGCGCAACTTGGCTCTTGACGATCCAGGTGTTTGTTATGTAAACACTTGTGGCGATTCGCTCATCTCAAGTTGATTGGAAAAAAAGCTATTAAATACAGCGCCCTGCAAATTTCGACTGAACCAGCAAGGCTACACATCCAAGCGCACTCCAATTGCACAAATGATTGAATTCGAACGAAATTGGCCCGAAAAGTTAGTTTTTGAAACTAAAAATAAACAAAACACGCAGTCCATCCGCAGCGGACCATCGCAACCCTCCGAGCCAATTAAACACCCGAAGTGATTCATCGCAGCAGTAGGAACAGTGCTAAGCGGCAAAATGTTTACCCTCTCCAATATTTATATAACAACAACAACAACAACAACTTGTACCCTACTACAAAAGCGTACACGAGTTAGAGATTAGCCGTAGGTTTGATTTCCACGCTCGGAAACTCGGGAGCTACCCTGACCTAGCCCAAAGGCCCTCACCCTCCCACTGCCCCTGACAGGCTGCATTAAAAGCCAAGCCTCTTGGAGTGTAGAAGAAGTGTACAACTTTAATTTAGTCTCGCGGTTGTGGCGGCGGCAGCGACGCCGATAGACAGGTAAATGATACCTCGATCTGAACCCACACTCTTCGATCGGAAAAGAAGAAAAAATAAGAAGAAAAAGTCCGAGACCCCGAGGCCCAAGCCGATGACGATGACGACTACGGGCAGACCTTAGAGATTTGATTGGCTCGTACCGAACTCGAGCGTTCGGTCGGCTTCACGGAATCGTTAGTGTTGGAGGACCTTATGGAATGCCTCGCGATTGTATTGGCAGAGACAAACCGGTCTACCAGCAAGGCACTGACTGAAGTGCGCCCCTGTGGAGCGGTTTTTTTTTTTTTTTCATTTTTCGTTGATCGATGCGTTCAAAACAACACACGACTAATCGCATGGAAAACCGACATCGCGCAAAAATACCTTTTGCTTTTCATTCATCTTGCGGTGGTGGTGTTTTTCGATTGCAAGACCTAAAGGTAGTGAAGGTGGATAGGTAGGTTGGTTGGTTGATTGGTTGGTAGCGAACATGAGGATTTTCCCTTATATGTAGCTTTCGGTTCGTGGCTGTGTACGACATGAGCTGAGCAGTGATGCCAGTTTGAGTTTTTTGAGGGACATCATTTAAAAGATAAACGAAAGACAGTTCTCGAGGTTTTTTTTTCATCAGGGCGAATCGAGCATTGAGAGAGTCTCTCCGGACTCACTCTCTTTCATTCATTACAGCGCCATTATAAAACAATCGAAGGAATTCTTTAGTACAGATCGAAACACAACAGTGCTGGCTAGCATACTCGACAAAAAGTAGAATGAAAAACGTAAAGGTGATCGGAATATGAATGAAAGAGAAAGTAATCAAAGAGAGTCTTTCAATGTTTCGCCCTAATGAAAAAAAACCCCTAGAGTTGATAGATTTGAAAGGAAAATATGAAACGGAAAGCATTTATACAAAAGAAGCTATTTGAAAAGCAATTGCTTATATTACAGGAATCAATATTAAAATATACCAGGAAATTTCTGAGAAGAATATTTAAAATTATCGAGCAGGAATTGAGAGGATAAAACAGGTTAAGACAAAGATTATTAGCAACTTTCCAATAGTGTAGGAAAGATGCACCTCAAATTATAAGAAACGAACAATAACCAGAAGACAATCCTTAAAATAGAAAGCAAAACAAAAAAGTGAAAACTAAATTACTACCGTGTATGCACCATACTTTGCGCGGTTCCTAATGCGCAATTTTACATGTATATTTGGTCGCATCTCGTGTTTAACGAGTTTTTTGAAATATGTTTGCTTAATTCATTTCCCAAGGTAATGTGAGGCATTGTTTGCAGTAGTAAAATTTTTCAAATTAAGATGGCATATATCCGAAAATGATTGAGTGCGCAAAGTTAGGAACCGCGCAAAGTCTGGTGACTCCACGGTACATACAGGGTGGCAACATGAAAATGATACACTCATTTGTGATCTCCTCGCTACAATGTATACCATTATCGGTAGACCCCTTGTGTATGATTTGAAACAGTGACTTGTTGTCAGTTCATTCGTAAACAACAAACTGAATTAGTGCTCTTAAGTTGACGAAAATAGAAATGGATTCATGTAGAGAACAAATTAGGATCTTGCATCTTGACGGATTGACTAATTTGGAGATCAGAAGGAAGCTGTCGCATTTGAAGTTGAGCAGATTATTTGTGTACAGGACCATAAAACGTTTCAAAGATACTGGTACTGTTGTCCCTAAGAAGAAACCCGGTAAAAAACGCAGTGTACGGACGCCCTCAGCGATCAAGGCAGTTAATGAGCGAATTCGAAGGAATCCGGCTCGGTCGGCGAGAAAAATGGCGCGTGAAATGAAAATGAGTCACACATCAATGCAAAATATATTGAAAGGTGACCTTGGATATGGAGCTTTAAAAAAACAGAGGATTCACGGATTGACACGCAAGAATATTGAAGACAGAGTTGCCAGATCACGTGCGTTGCTTAAGACGCACGCTGGTCATAACATAATTTTTTCAGATGAAAAATTGTTTACTCTGGAAATGTCCCTGAACAAACAAAATGATCGTGTATATGGAACAAATCTTCGTGAAATACCGGCTGACAAACGAGGGGTTGAACGATATCAAAATGCCTCTGCGGTGATGGTTTGGGGTGCAATATCGTCAAAAGGCAAATTACCGCTGCTGTTCATAGACAGGGGGTGAAAATAAACAAAGAGTACTATTTACAATACGTCATCAAGGACCACCTACTTCCCTATGCTAAGAAACTTTTCGGTGCGGAAAGTTTTTGCTTCCAGCAAGATTCAGCTCCAGCGCATAAGGCCATAGTTGTTCAGCATTGGTGTAAGCAAAATTTACCATGTTTCATCAGCTGCTCAGAATGGCCTGCATCGTCTCCTGATTTGAACCCACTGGACTTCAGCATCTGGGGCTACATGCTTGGAAAACTGGGCAATATGAAGCACATGTGTTTGGACTCATTTAAAAAACGCTTGGTTGAGATTTGGGATCAAGTGCCGGAGGAGGTGGTGCGTGCGGCTTGCAAAAACTTTGAGAAGCGTCTCCGTACCGTGATTAAATACAAAGGTGAAAGGTTTGAACTTCACTAAGCACAATAAAAGTTTAACATTTTGTCTTGTTATTAAAAGTGAAATGAATGAGAAATACAATTCTGTTTAAGTTTTATAACAATTTCCGAGTGTATCATTTCTACGTTGCCACCCTGTACTACAAGATTGATTACAACAAAATGAACTAATCAAAATTGCCATGAAGAGTTGAAGACATTCGATTAAGAAAATATAGAAACAACTATGAGAGAATTACTGAAAAAAATTACTATCAGTGCTAGGAAAGATTTAGAAGAGGTTCAGAAGCCCTAAAAGAAGAGGAGCAATCAAATTCCTTCTAAAAGCGAACAAGAGAATGACGAACTAGAGATGTAGATACAACATGGCTTAAAGAAAGGATAAGCTTTAGAAGACAAAATTATTGTTTGGTGATTAGAGACCATAATGAAAAGGTTGAATACAATGAATTGCAGGATTCTAAAGTCGGAGAAAGGAGGTAGTAAAAATATGTAAGACCAGCAGAAAGGAACAAAACATACCATGAATAGCAAAGAATAATTGGCTCAATAAAAATTAGGTGTAAGAATAGTTAACTAAAAATACCTGACAACAGAACCTGGTAAAGAGGAAATTAACGATATAGTTAGTGGATTCGTAAATGGTAAAGTAGCACGATTGGATCAATTTAAAAACGAGTTCATCAAATTTTGTTATGGATGTAGATCTATATCAGTTCATAAGAAAAGTAAGAATAACCACAAAATCCAGACCAATGGAAGAAATCAGTGCATATCTGCATATCTCTATACGTATATATGAAAATGTCTGTCTGATCCTTATAGACTCAAAAACTACTAAACCGATACACGTGAAATTTTGTATGGAGGAGTTTTTGGGGCCTGGAAAGGTTCTTCTGATGGTTTCAAATTCCTCCTATCTCTGGAAGGGGGTGGGAGGGCTCCCATACAAATGACACCTAAATTTCTGCATAACTCGCGAACTAATGAAGCAAATGGAACCAAATTTGACATGTGAGGATTTTTGAAGGCCAAAAATGTTTCAATAGTTGCTTGAAACCCCTCCCCATTCTGAAAGGAGGGGTTCCATACAAATGAAACTGAAATTTCTGCATAACTCGAGAACTAATGAAGCAAATGTATCCAAATTTGGCATGTGGAGGTTTTGGAGGCAAGAAATGTTTCGATGGTAGTTCAAGACCCCTCCTCTTTTTGGCAGGGGAGGGTCTTATACAAATGACACACAAATTTCTGGATAACTCGAGAACTAATCAAGCAAATGAAAGCGAAACCGTCATGTTGGAGTTTTTGAAGGCAACAAATGTTTCAATAGTAGTTTGACATCCCTCTCCAACCTGACAGGGGAGGCTCCCATACAAATAAAACACAAACATCTGCAGAACTCGTGCACTAATCAAGCAAATGAAGCCATTTTGACATGTGATGGTTTTTGAAGGCAAGAAAGGTTTCATCAATGGTAGTTTGATACCCCTTCTCATTCTGGTAGGACGTAGGGAGGGGGGGGGGTCTCATACAAATGAAACACAAATTTTTGCATAACTCGAGAACTAATCAAGCAAATGAAAACAAAACCGGCATGTAGGGGTTTTGAAGACAAAACGGTTTCAATAGTAGTTTGAGACCCCTCCCAATTCTGAAAGGAGGGGCTCCCATACAAAGGAAACTGAATTTTTTGCATAACTCGAGTACTAATCAAGCAAATGGAACCAAATTTGGCATGTGGAGGGATTTGAAGACATGAAATGTTTCTATGGTGGTCTGAGACCCCTCATTCATGAGCAAGGGATGGCTCTTATACGAATAAAACAGATTTTTGTTGCATAACTCGAGAACAAATCATACAAATCAAACCAAATTTAGCATGTGGAAGTTTTTGAAGGCAAGTAATGTGTCTGCAGGTGGTTCGAGACCCTCTTCTCTCTGAAAGGAGGGGCTCTCATACAAATGAAACACACATTTCAATCAAGCATGAGAATTATCCCTTCTGTTATGATTTTTTATGCAGGGGATTTTGGGGCCGAAGAAGCTTATTATGATGGTTCGAGACTCCTCCCCCATCGGAAAATAGAGGGGGCTCCCTTACAAAAGAAACACAAATTTCTCCATAACTCGAGAACAAATCATGCAAATGGAACCAAATTTGGCATGTGAATATTTTTGGAGACAAGAAATGTTTCAATGGTAGGGTAGTTTGAAATCCTTTCCTTATCTGAAAGGGATGGCTCTCAAATAAATGAAACAGACATTTCTATAAAACTTAAGAACTAATCAAGAAAATGGAACAAAATTTGACATGTGGGTTTTTTTAAAGGCAAGACATACATCTACGGTGGTTTGAGACCCTCTCTTCTATGGAAAGGGGTGCATATCTAGGCTACTAAAACACAAAATGTGTTTTTCTCGGGTGAGCAGCATATTCTTATAGAAGTTTGAACCCCTTCTTAACTGAGGATGGGGATGCTTGATTTACTCTCCGTGATACATCATGCACAAGCAGGTAATCTTAGGTTATGCAAGAGAAAAGTACGTTCAAACTGACAGGACACGGCGTAGTTTGAAGAAAAATGCTTGTCTATGAAATGCTTTTACACAGAAAGAAAAACTATGGCAGAAAGAAATGATCCGAGGGTTACAATTAAAAACACACACCTACGTTTTATTTTGCAGAAATTACACAGGGGCTATTCATAAACCACGTAGACTTTCCCGTAGGGGGGGTTAAAATTAAAAAAAATGTATGGGTAAAAGTCTACGATGGGGGAGGAGGGGCCCGAGATTTTCAAAAATTATTGTACGTGGTTTATGGGCAGGCCCGTAAATTAGGAAACAAACATATTTAAACAAAACTCATCCTAAGAAACAATAAAGAGCCAGTTATTTTAAATTTTCATTCATTTAGTTGCAAGCGTAGCAAGGCTCGCACCGGGTTCAGCTAGTCTATGTATATAAAAATGAATATCTGTCTGCCTGTCTGACCCTTATAGATTCGGAAACTACAGCACCGATCGGCGTGAACATTTGAATGCAAGGGTTTTTAGGGCCGGGAACGGTTCTTATGATCATTCGAAATGAAAATTGAACCAAAATGGGCATGCGGAAGCTTTTGGAAGCAAGAAATGTTTTTATGGGTGTTCGAGACCCTTCTCCCCTCTGAAAGAAGGAAACTCTCATACAAACGGAACAGACGTTTCTGCATAACTCGAGAACTAATCAAGCAAATGGAACCAAATTTGGCATGTGAAGATATTGGAACCAAATTTGGCATCTGAAGGCCAAAAAGGAACAAAAGATACATCAGACTTCAATCGAATATCACTAAGTAAAGCTTGAGTCATTTTTTATCTGAACGAAAAAAACCGGATCTATCTTGGAACCAAGTTGATGAAATAAGAATGTTGAGTACTCAAAATTATTCCGATTTGGTTTTGAAGAAATCTTGAACTTTTCTTCGAATACCACTCATCATATTTTGGACACTCTGTTAGCTAGGCTGTGCGGCCATTTTGTTCCACCATCTCTTCATTTTTATCTGTTGCATAGCGAGTCATTTTTCTACTCTGCTTCAATTGCCCAATATTTCTCAATTGGGTGGAATTGAAGTCAGTTGGGTGGATAGATGTCTTTTTCGAAATAATCAACTCCGTCGTCTCGATACCACTGTAGTACTTCCCCACTGAAGTGGCACCTTTCGAAATCAGGCCGAAACATTACAGGTGGGTGTTTTATTGTACGAAAGAATACGTTTGTTCAGGTACTCCCGCTTGTCACGAAAACTTGGGTTTTTGTCAACAGCTGCAAATATCTAACTGCAAATAACAGATCATAAGCTTTCTTGCGAAGTTATCGGAATTTGTACTTGCTAAGAACATTACCTCGACTTCGTGGTTTTATATAACTTTTGTCCGGAAAGTTACCCATAATCCATCTTTCCGTACGTTGCGTCGTCCATGAAGATGCATCTTTCGTGCTTCGTACTAAGATCAAATGACATTCCAACATCCGGGAACGTTTTTTGGCTACTAGATTTTGCTTCTGTAATTAGTTGCTTACTGGCTCGAAAGTATCAAAATCCTTCTCGCAACCGAATCCTTCTGGTGGTGCTTTGGCTGGCATTGAAATTCTTCGTTGTGTTTGCCCAAGTCGTTCTCAACAGTTCAAATGCAACTTATGATCCTTAGTTCCACTACGACGCTTGCCATCGCATCTTGCCGATCGATAGTATGCCATTCAAGTGGGCCCGGAAATTTACTTTTCGGATGGCGGCTGCCATCAAGTATAACTTTTTTGGAACAAAATAAATCGTGACAAAGTACTGAAAGAGGATGCATATCAAAACAAACCTGCTGTCAAAACATTCCAAATCCGACCACTAGGAGCGCTACAGATATTAAATGACTCAAGCCTCAACAAAGGATGCAAAATATTCGCAAGATGGTTTTGTTCAAAGACGAACGGACTTTCCAATCATTAATTTTCGATCATTTCCAATCTTAATGGGGTCACAACGTAAGTTGAAGGTAATTTTATGTACTTTTTGAGAAACCTGTCGTTTTAGATGGAGAACCACGCTTACTTATGAAAATTGTCTGCTTTCAAAATATTTCGAAAACGGCTACGTTTAGGAAGTTGGCAGCATTTTAAATTGAAATGAATAGAAAAATGATATTATGAAAAAAGACTCTCAAAATGTTCAAATTCTGCAAAAAATAATAATATTAGAATATTTTTTATTTAAACTTACACTCAAAAAAATCGGCACGTTGTTTCCACATGAAACGCACATAATTTTCGTCCACTGCCAAAACCAGTCATAAATACGTGGAATTCACGTTAAAGCTATGCGATTTCCACTTATAACTACATTCTACGTGAATATCACATAAATAATACGTGATTTTTTACGTTCAATTCACTGGCACGTAATGTTCACCTGATTTTACTGGAGAAGATTTGGTTACGTGTTCAGGTGAAAGTTACGTGAAATTTCATGTGGAATTAACGTGTCGATTTTTTTGAGTGTACTTCATCCTAGAACAACTTGTCTTATGGTTCATTTCCTTCACAGTTTAAAAAAATAATATTAAAAATTCGTTCATTGCCATCAACCATTTTTTTTAAGTTTCGAGTTTTTCTTTGCAAAAAGTTTTTTTTCAGTGTATAGTTTTTTTTAACAATGCTCCATTCATCATCCACAATTAATTCCCAGACCTAATTGTAAAAGGAACGAGTTTCACGAAAACTCATCCACTGGTTGGCAGCACCATCTCAGAATCAAATGAAACTTTGTGGGTGTACTTTGTCTTTTCAAGCAACTTTGCATACCCTGTTTTTTTTTTAAATTTATCCAGACTACTATTTGAAAAGGACTTAAGTTTGTTGATCGATTTTTTTTTAAATCAACACAACTCAAAAACGAAAAGATTTACAAAAAAATAATGTATTGGTGTCTCTTAGAAAATTTTCCTTACATTTATGAAAAAAATTATACAAATTGTAAAATCAATTCTTACACGGTAAAAAACATATTTTAAAAATTTTAAGTCAATTTACAAAAAAATGGCTATCCTAGAATTGGACGAATTTTTTTTTAATAAATGCAATATAATTGTCTAAAAGTTCGCTATGCATTGCACGATGGAGATTTGTAAGAAATAAAAGTTTTTCAAAACAACAACTTTTTCATGTTGTATTTTACCGTGTTTCACGCAAACTCGTCTAGTTATGGACTTCAACACCCCTTATAATCCAATAAAATTAAGCAGTCATAAAAAAATTAATGTATTGAACATCTTTGCAAAAAAAAAACAATAATCATCTAGACTACCATTTGGAAAGGGATTAAGTTTTATGATCGATTTTTTTTTTAAATCAACATAACTCAAAAAGGACAAGACTTATAAGAAAGTAATATATAGGTGACTTTTAGAAAGTCGACTGAACTTTTATGGAAAAAATTGTTAAAATTATAAAATCGATTTTTACACGCTGAAAAAGAAAAAAATTAAACTTAAAGTCCATTTGCAAAAAATGGCTCTTAGAATTGGACGAAATTATTGTTTGATAAAGGCAAAATAATTTTCTATAAGTTTGCCATACATTGCGAGATGGGCACTTTTAAGAATTTTTCATGTCCCATTTTTACCGTGTATCGCATCAACTCGTCTTATTATTTGGTCCTAACAACCTCACAGAAGCCAATTAAATTCAATTATAATGTCATTTTGGATTTTGAAAGGGTCTTTGAATGTTTGAAAAATCAAGGCTACTATTTGGAAAGGGCTTGTTTTTGAATTATTATTTTTTTCAAACTTTAGTGATAATACAATTAAATTAGGTGGTTGATCCTGTTTATTACCAAAAACTTCAAACACCATTTAATGATTAACTCTGACAATTTTTATTATTTCCTAACTAAAATAACCGTTGTTTAAACAGTACATTTTATCACTTCAGTGATCATGGGTACAGATTTGAGTTAAATACATTATTTCTACCCACATAATTTACTATTTAAGCAAGGCGTCATAATATCAGTGATCATAGTTACATGATTAGTTGTGAAAGGAGCTTATCATAATGGAACAAATTGGTTTAAATATCAGAATCAAATGTTGTGTATGTATCAATAATCGCAGTTCCATCTACAAGAATTTACATAACCTATCATCAACTATAATAGAAAAACTACATTCCTCGAGATATGACCACAAGTTGCGTATTTGTGAGTCACGCCGTGGAATTTCGACGCACAATAGGAGTTCCACCACTAAAACGAAGAGTTCAGATGGAAACGAAGCAAATTGTGATAAGGAAAAATTATTTTCATGACAGATGAAGCAGCGGCCCATTATCAGAACAAAAAGAATTTTGTTAGCTTGTGCAATTTCAAGTACAAGTATGAGGCACTTCTTTGCAATATCTGGTGGTACTCTCATGCGAATGGAAAACAGAACAAGCCTTGCTCAAGATTACGGAAACACAATAAAAAATCCTCGGGAACAATATGAGTGGGCAGTTGAACAGACAAATAAAAATATTACAAAACAAAATTTCTGCTTCATATCAGCTGAACAGTGTTAGATTTATAAGCCCTCTTCTATCGCAATTTTCCCCATACCTTTCACGTATTGTAACAAATCTTGACCTTCCTTCGACCCCCCCAAGATATACGACGCCATATTTGAATCACCCCTAAAAATAATAACATCCGAACAAGCAGTATTAATTACTTTTACCTAAACGTACATTTTCAGTTCTGTTTTACTGATGTAATGGGAAATTTTTTTTTTGATCCTTTTCAAATGTTAGTCTAGATGATTTTTGGTTTTTGCAAAGATGTTCAATACATTCAATTCCTTATGACTGCTACATTTTATTGGATTATAAAGGGGTGTTGAAGACCATAACTAGACGAGTTTGCGTGATATACGGTAAAATAGAACATGAAAAAGTTGTTTTTTGAAAAACTTTTTTTCCTTTAAAGGGCCCATCTTGCAATGTATAGCAAAATTATATTGCTTTAATAAAAAAAATCTTCCAATTCTAAGATAACCATTTTTTGCAAATTGACTTCAGCGACTTTAGCGTGTAAGAATCGATTTTATAATGTTTGCATTTTTTTTCATAAATTTCAGACGATTTTCAAAAAGTCACCCATACATGACTTTTTCATAAGTCTTGTCCTTTTTGAGTTATGTTGATTTTTTTTAAAAATCGATCATAAAACTTAATCCCTTTTCAAATGGTAGTCTAGATAAATTTAAAAAAAACCAGAAAGAAAAAAAGAGACAAAGTCCATACACCCACAAAGTTTCATTTGATTCTGAGAGGGTACTGCCAACCACGAAGACGAGTTGGCGTGAAATTCGTAAAAAATCACACATCTTTAAAAAGACGAACGAAATGTTTAACAGCACTGCATTCCAAAGGTGCAGATTGGACTGTCCAGTATTTAAGATTATTAATATTTGTTCAGATTTATGCAGTAGAGGCCAGTAGGCATTTTTTGTTCCTAGGAGTTCGAATGAACTTGGTGAAATTTCAGCGAAAGTATCAAAATGTCGCTGAAATTTGTAGAGTATTTGCGAAAGTATCAAAATTTCACGAAAAGTTTTAAGACCAAAATCGACCAAAATGGTTAAGTCGCTTAGAACAGTGTGCAAGCCACGATGTCTTACACACTAGGCGAACATGTTTCCTAACAGCGGCACTTCGATTTTCAATACATACCGCATGTGTTGCATACGGAGGCACACTTTTGACAGTTGAGCTTAAAGAAATATGAAACCAGCAACCTTGCCAATATGCATTGCCTGGTTGCCAGGCTCAGCAGAAAATAACAATTTGGGCTGTCAACACATCGGCACCTTCGGCACATTATTGGAGCTCCTAGAACATTGCAGCGCTTGTTGACACACTCAAAATAAATAGCACAGGTGAAAAGTGTGCTGAGCAATCCACCCCTTGCCAAAATGTGTAGATTCAAATCCAGCCACTTCCAACGTAGTATTGCTTTGCTTTCACTGACTGTGCTAAAAATGACCTTATACAGAATCGAAACAGAGCAGAAGTGTTTATAACGATCCTTCATCAATACTGATGCTCCTATGAAAGAAAGTTCACTCTAATCAAAATGTCTTTCAGTAATTAAAAGTTGAGTTTATTCAACCATTTCGTGGTTTAAATAAAGAAAACAAAAACACAAAAATTCGTCACTTCAAACAAACATACTCCGGACCCCGCATTTCAAATCCCAAACCACAACAAAATCTAAGCAATCCGCTCAGGCCATCCAAGTGCATCGATAATGTTATGCCAACAACAAACTTGTTTCGGCTCCAAGCCAATCTTCCAAGGCAAGGAAAAAAAGAGGCAGATACGGGCAAATGTGCGCACTCACTTTTAAACGCTGATAATTTCTCTAATTGAGCGTTGCAATGAATAACAAAAACATCAACGGCCGCGCGCGCTTCGGAATCGGAATGGCTTCGAATGGCCGCCCCGGACTCAGCCATTGTGGAGGGCCATGGCGAGCGGTAAGTGGTTGGAATTTATTCAGATGAAAGTAAGACTGCCTGTTTCTTTGTTGCAGAATTGACGGTCCGCGAGGATGAGGATGATGGTAATCGGACCGCGCCCCTTCCCATTGGAGCCGTGGACTACGGCTTAACTAAGGCGGTTTCCGATGTAGGGCTGTTGTGTAGTGAAAGGCTGTGTTTTTGTTTTGTTCGCTAGACCGATGCGTACGTCCCTACTTTCCTAAAACCATGCAACGTTGGACCTCAAGAGGCAGAGAAAGAGATTTGGGGAAGTCCAACACACGAGCGTCGAAGACCGTCGATCGGGGACCGGAAGTTGCATGAACCGGTTGCGCCAGGTAATTGAGTTCGTGATTTAATTTTTGATGCCCAAGTTGCTTCTCCTGGCGGCCAACGAAACTTGGACGCAATTTGTCTACATCAGCTTTGCGGTGATGACAACTGACATTTAGTGGATGTACGACCCATCTCAGAGTCGCTGCAACCGAAAGCCCTTACATGGGAAGGTGCCTGGCATTGGAACTGCCATAAAATTTAATTACAACTGCGTGCACACAGCCGATGAGGTTCGTTCAATCGAACTCCTTGTGGTTTTCATTGTATGAGGGTATGAGGGCGAGCTTGCAGTGGTCGAGCAAGGGATTGAACAATGAACGATACCATTTTCGTGCAGGAGTGCAATTTCGTATATTTGAAGTTTAACTTCTTTCTGTGGCGTCTCGTGGAGTTTAAATTAAATTGTTCACTTGTTTCTTCGTAGCAATTGGCCCGTACTAATCGTCCAATCAGAGCTACCACAGAACAGTAATACGAATTAATTCAAACTAAGGAACATATTTGTTTTTGTCGTCAAAGGAACATAGCTTAGTCCTTGTTACATTTTATGTCTTGTAAACAA